>JAVQJS010114318.1:0-11651 GCA_036024795.1 Galaxias rostratus | reverse complement strand
AGAGAGAGAGAGAGAGAGAGAGAGAGAGAGAGAGAGAGAGAGACAGAGAGAGAGAGAGAGAGAGAGAGAGAGAGAGGGAGAGAGGTTAAGGGGGAGTGTGGGAGAAAGCACAGATAGTTCCCGAAAGCCAGCGACACCATACCTATAATCTAGCTCAAGAGGAGATTGATGCTCCTCCTCAGTAAACCAACATCGGTGAGTCCTTAATTGTGCCAAGAGTATGTTTGTCTTACCTTGCCTCCTGTCTTGCCGCAAGCGCCACACTGCGGCGAGGGTGAGTATGTGGCCAAGAACAACCAGGGCAGAGAGCACGACTCCTAAGGGGACTGGGGCTGGCATTAGGACCTAGATAAGCTGGGGTGGGGGCTGTGGCAGTGGTAACAGGTGGGTGGGCATGAGGGGAAAGGGGAGAGGGATCGCAAGGGGTGGGGCACCACCAGTCAGCGGGGAGGGCACCTTTTTAAAAAGAGGAGGCCCACTGGTGGGAGTCCCTCTTGTGTCCTCCTCACCTCAGGGAAATTACTTGTATAAAGAATATCGTTTGACAATTTTTTGTAACCTCATCTCATAGATTCCGTTATATTTGTTAAGTTTGATGCCTTTCTGCCACGTTTTTTAAACGTACAACTATAATCGGTACGTGTGCTCACAGTAAACAGAGGCTTATGTCAAAACGCCTATCACTTCAGAGCTTCTCCGGTAACACTGAGTTCTTCAAATATCTCAGTCCACTGAACACATACGGTTGAGCCAACAAGCTCACCGCGGTACAGCTGAAATCCTACCAATCATTTGTCTCAGTAAATTGATCCGTGCCTCCACGGTTTTACTTCAATAAGCAGCTCTGTGGACGGCGCGTTGTTTTAAACACTGACACTGGACTACGGTCGGCTGATGTGTTCTTACCGCCTCTTGGATAGACTTCTCTATCATTACTTCTGTCTGTAACTGCCATAGATTTTCCCTCCAGGCCTCTCTCATAACATCAGTTGCGAGGTTAGGAAGTATGCCCTCAAGTATTCTTCTCAAATTATAATGGCAATTCTACAAAGCGAAGACATAAAGCCACAGCCAACCATCAGACTCATCGTGGACAGGGTGTTTTTTCTTCTTCTAGACACTGTTAAGCCGGACTAGTCTGACAGGAAGGTGTTGTTACTGTAACGTAATGCTTTTCTCAGACAAAGGCCAAGCCTAAAGGACTAGAAAGGAAGGCTATGCAAATCAGGTGAAAGCCTGGAGCCGTGCTATGTCTTAACCCTTTATCATGGTGTGAAAGGTAGTAATGATTTCAACATCATCTCCTATCTCAGCGACAAAATAAACCAGTGGAGCATTCTTTTACTACGGAATCTAGAGATTACACAGTTGACCTGAAATGAATGCAGGAAACCAAATTCTAGCCTCCCATGTGAGCAAAAGAAAAGCGAAGTCAGTAAGTCTCCCGTTCAGCAACATGTTGTAGCCATGGCTTACACACCCGGGGACACAACACCAACACTAGGAGACGTGACCCAACAGACAGAGAGCATCGGATTGTGCAAGACTCTAACAGGTGGGCATGTTTATACTGCTATTACAACTATCCCAGAAAGACAGACAGAGAGAACACACACACACACACACACACACACACACACACACACCAACGCCCCAGGAGAAGAGACAGAGTAATTTGTAGAAAAGACTCCACTTTATCTTACTTGTCACACTCCTTTCGTTGATGTCAGTCAGACTGACAGTAAATACTAACAGACACTTCCTGGTGTTGTACGGGGTGGGGACCACCAGATGAGAAAAAATACACCAAAAAAAAAGGTTGTGTTACATGATTGGTAATTTAAGTCTGCCAGAGCATGTACTGGTTTAAATATGGAATAGAATCTACGTTCCTGTAGCTGTAGGTTAAGCGTCCATGAGTGTGTGTGTGTTTGTGTGTGTGTGTGTGTGTGTGTGCGTGCGTGTGGGTGTGTGTGCGTGTGGGTGTGTTTACAGTTCAGTATGTGTGCTTCCCCAGCACTCGGCAACACAACAACATTTCACACACTGCGCTTGCCAAAAACACAGACGTCCGGCGGCGAGAAAGACAGATGGACAAACGGACAGGCAGACACGCACACACACACACACACATACAACACACCACAGTAATTCCACTCTGTTGACCTACCAGGTATGATCTTCATCTAAATAGTCAATGGTGACGGAGGGGAAGAAGAAGAGGACGAAGAGACAGAGCTGGAAAGAGGGAAATGAGGGTGAAGGAGACGCTGCCGTTTGTTTGCTCTCTGCCGCCCCGTTTCTCCCCCTTCCCAATTTTGACAGCCTGTGCCTGCTGCTTGGACTTGTCAGCTGGCTCTCTGGTGGACTCACCATTAGGGGTGGGTGGGGGGCTGACTCTGGGTTATAAATAGCTCCCCCCAGCAGGGCCAGAGGATGGCACTGAGTCCCAGTTTTAAAGCTGATGGAACCCTTCTTGTCCGGGTTGCAGTCGCCTGGGAGACGTGATCAAACTCTGTCTTGGGGAAATGACGCGTGGTTAATTCTGTGGGATTAGGTCACAGGTGTTGGTCCCTGCCAGCAGAAAGGTCTGACTGGATGCCGAGGCAGGAGCGGGAGATAAGGAGCATATGCTGGGGCTATCATCTAATTCTGTCAACACATACTAGATCCATCTTGTACAGCTATTACCGCTCTGCGAGAAGTGATGCCATATTGAACTTATTTTAATGACACGGTCAATTGGACACGGGTAATTCCGTATGAGGAAATGGCTAGCGGTAAAGCTAAATGCAGAAACTTAACACGATTAGACTAATCCCCTTTGGCAATTTTTTTATTAACATCTAAACTGATGGTGTGGTGAAAATACTATCACCGCAAGCACTGTTGTCTTTGACATGAAAGAAAATATTTCAAATCTAGTGTGCGCCCTTCCGTGTAGTAAGAGAGGGATAGTTAGAGTTTCTGAAATGGCCTGAGGTCCTGGCCTTCTTTCAAGCTGATGCCCTATTGCTTCGGGGACCCGAGCAATGCATAACATTCTCTAAATATAGTGTGTTTTAACATATGCATATGGCGTTGTGAATTACAGTGTTGACAACATGTTCCATTACGTTAGTATGTTAGCCTCACTTCTGAGCCACTCAGTGGCTAGAGGGTCTCTTTAGCCAAACTAGCCGGCAGTCTAATTAACAAACGACTAACGGACCTGGGCCAGGAGCAGTGGGGACTTCTTTAAAAGTCTTGACAACTCAACTTCTGACAGATGTGTATATTCCATCAAGCAATTATAGTAAGTAAACTGTGCCAGGGCAAATTTATATCAGGAGAATGACATCAATAGGCAAACATGAGCTGCAATGGCAATCAAGCTATTTTAGGTTTTACCCTGTCATTATCTGAATAAAAGTTCAGAGGAGGGGATTTTACCAGATCACAGTGTAAGTATAGTTAACACCACCGGATCAAGCAAGAGACTACAGCAAGCAAGGCTTTACTGTGACACCATGTGGAGGGTTCATAGCATTTCCACAGTCACCTTCTCCCTGTGCATGGGTCCCCATTAACCCTGGGCACCGCGTGCATACCATTCATGTTGGGGGTCTGGCCACGGCCCCGCCTAAGGGAGTGCATCAATCAGTAATGCCTCTGAAATGTGTTCTCAAATTACAGGTTAACCAAGACACTGTAGATCTTGAGGTCCGGCCCCCGGTCAAGTTAATGACCAGCGGAGAATTCCAGGTCCCGGGGGGCCCTGCCGTTAAAGCCCCCGCTGATATGAAGAAGGCAAAGGAAATGGTCCGAGGAATTTTGTGAACTTTGAAATGAGAACGCACACCCTGCAGAATGTTGAGTAGGATCAATTGCGCAATGATGCCTGAGAGAGTGGAGCTATGAAGATCAGAACAAAATGTTTCATATTTTACTGTGTGTGTGTGTGTGTGTGTGTGTGTGTGTGCGCATGTGTCAAGTCTCCTTAAAACCACACCTTTTGCTCAGAATCCATGTTGAATAGTCATAAAAGCTCACAGCCAAAGATAAAGGGCAGACATTCAATACAGACCATGGGAAATGACTCGAAATGAAAACCACTCGAGGCGCTTGCTAAATCCACAGCGAAGGACATATGTTATTGATCAAGAGTGTTCACTCTACAGTCTGGACTACACCGGCCTCACTCCTCTATGGAGACAGTAGATCCTCCAGTCACTCAGACACTGGCCAGGCTGCACTCATTACATGGTATAACAGACCATAATTCAGGTTGGATCCAGCAGCACTTTTCCTGTGTGCGTGCCAGCTCAGTCAGGCAACCCACTTCCATCTTGAAGGACACATAGACACACACACACATCCACACCCACCCACACACACACACACTCACGCACACACACACACATACACAAACACACACACACCACACTGAGCAGAAAAGCGTTACCTCAGTACTTTGTTTGGTTTGAGATTGTGCAACGCTTTCTACTTGTTGGTAGCTGCAATAATGTCCTACATATTTTCTAGCGGTGATATCAAAAGTAGGGTACAGTGTGTCTCTGCTTTTTCGTCAAGTCCACAGGATATCAATGGCTAATTCCCAGGTGGTGTCAGCAGAGAGGGACAGCACTCAGCTCCAAAAACTTTGTTGTGAGTACAACAGCTAGCGGAGGCCAGATATAGCAGTTGGCAGTCACAACACAGGCTATTGATAGTGGGTTGCTAAGCGTAATCTTTTTTTTATTTCACCTCAGAAAGGTCAGACTCATAATTTTGTCTTTTATAAAGGAAGCTCGGGTGAGTCACCATGCCAGCCCAGCCATGTTCCGTTTTATCTAATAAGACATAGGCAACATTTGTTCCTTTTATGAATGAACTCAAAAACATCAGAAATCACTCAATAGCATGGAGCAACACAATGTCTGAGACAAGACTCGGTCCGGTGCCACGCGTGGGCAGATTGCACATGGCGCCTCGGCTGGCGCCCACCCCACCCAACCCCTCGTCTATGAACAAAAAAAGGGCAGCTTTTGTTTGTAAATGTGCAGCCACTTTTTATTCCATCTCACAAAAAGACACATTACTAGTGTCTTAATCACAGTGTTGGCCTTTCCAAAAAGTTCCTTTCCAGAAAGCTTTGTCCTGTGATTTTCTATGAAGGACAACATCAAAGCAACATTTCTGATGTAAGAGTCATCCTCCTGAAAGATTGCCACCACTGTTTTCTCCCAGTCTGGCTTACACGTTGCCATAGTGACTGAGGTCTGTTGCAGGATTAGAAAAGTCACGCTCTACATAGCCTCTATTTCAGGTGTTCTAGTAGACTATATCTACCGAGATAAATGTCATGAATACTATGAATACCCAGCACACCGGCAGGTAAATTCAACATAAAAACTTATCTCAATGTCTCATGTCTTTAAACAGTGTTCAGCATGCAGTTACTAAGACCGATCATGATCCTGATCAAAGGCATGGCAAATCACACATCCCAGGCTGAATTCAAAATAATGGAGGCCTGTTCATAGGCAGACACCGCAGGCTGTGGGGATCTCAGAGAGATCCCTTACAATCATTTGAGAAAGATTCATCACTGATAGCGCAGCCCGTGTTGATGTTGACCACAGATAAGTTACTGTTACTGACCAGTGGAGGTCAGCAGTGGGTTAGCAAACATGCGGCTACATGTCCTTGTATTTTGAAGCAGTGTCCAAAATGTATATTGCTATCCAGCCTTATCAGCTAACTACCTTACACGGAATGCTGCACAAATGGCCGAACAGTTGAGAAAAGCAATGAGCGTGGCAAAGTGAACATTTTCGTTTTCTTCATATGCCCAAATAAAAAAAAGCCACCGAATGTTAAACCGTTCTACTTTGAATTATACGTGTGGTATGGGAGCCTTTTTTATATCTAACCTCAGATCTGAGTCACTTTCCTGATGACTAACACGGATGACCACGGGAACAAGACAACTAATGTGAACCAGGCCTTGCTGAGGCTCACGTGTGGAACCAAACAAACACACCCGGGGTTGTGTGAGCAACATATTCCAACTTCCTGACTCTGGCTCTCACACAGCAGACCAACGCCCATAGACACGCCTGACTCCCTAGACCTTTCTCGCCCAGCGAGAGTGCTGCGCTCAACTCTCAAAGGACGGCGTGTTGTCAAACCAGTTGAAACCGTGGTTCACTGCCACCTAAAAAGTCACAGATTTTCCGCACCGCCAGCTTATAACAGCATTGAATTAAAAGAACAGACACACTGACATTAATACTTTCCCTTTCGTCAAGCCGATCATAATATGAGCGTGTGCTGGAAGCGTTTACCTCCTACACATTCCACGCGTTTCTTTATTCCATCAGAGGAGAGAGGAGGGGAAGAGGAATGTCATGATAATGGCGTTTCAGGGAAGCTTATATCCTAGCACCAGATTACATAATCAAGTGAGGGGCATAGAGGAGGGGGATCACAATGCAAAAACACCCCAAAGTGCCAAGAACACTGACTTCCACCAGGAAAGGGGGAGAAAATCTCCCCAAAAAGCACCACACCCCCTTTCCCTCATTCATTCTCTCATTCCCTCTATCTTGCAAGATATCTCCACAGAGACCCGGCAAAGGGTGTAGGCTGAAGTTTAACACACACAGCCCCACCTAAGGAGAATTTGTGCATGTCTGGATGATCTCTCATCTGGCAGGGAGACAGCGAGTGATATTGCTCCAGATATTTGTTTTGCAACTCGAACACTGCATTGCCGAACCCAAAACCCAATAGCTGGAAGTCTTGTTCATTAAAAATTGATTTTGAAATTATAACCGTTTACTAATACACATGACTAATGTCACAATGTTGTTGGGCAAAACACCAATTTCAGTGCCAATATGTCTTGCTTAGCATTTGTGCTACATGCAGAGACATGTCAATATCTCTCGGCTGCACTTGATAGTGTCCTCAACATAGGGTGAGCAGCTGTTCATATGATTTTCCACACACAGACGCTTAAATCACATTCTCTTCCAAATTGGTTTCTACTCGTCTACCGTCTAAACGAAACTATTCCCCCAGAGAAACTATCTCTTGCCCACACCAAACACTAGCTCCAAGGTAAAACTTTATTCTAGGCTACTGCAGGCAGTACAGATACTGAAGAAATGTGGAGAACAAACTATTACAGTGCTACCCCATCTCACAGACTGTATGGTATATTATAATTATATGTAGTTTCTAATGTTATTAGACTCATAAAAAAAAGGAAGATCACCAACATAGCTGTCAACCTACTGCCCCACTTAGAACTCACACGCTTCAAACTAGGGCGGAAACCCCACCAATGACATCACATACACACACACACACACACACACCTGCACACGATAGGAAGTAAGCAAATGGGCAAGCTTTCAAACAAACCCTGACCTTCGAGGAAGTTGGGGAAGACCTTGTCCTCGGGTTCCTCCAGAGAGTGGTCCCAGCCTTCCACTGGCATGGCCCGCAGCGCCTTCTCGATGGCTAGGGCTTCGAAAACGTCCATGTCCACATCTTCCCCTCCATCCTCTAGCACCACCACGGCACCAGGGGACAGGCCCCCTTCGGCCTGTGGGCTGGTAATCTGCCTGACCTCCACCACCTCTTCCACCACCACTATTTTCTTCCTCATGGCTGTCTCGTCGGCGGTGTCCTTTGCCTGGCAGATGTCCCCGCTTTGTGAAAGGGCGGAGGCAGGTGTGGCAGGGAGCGCGGTCGCCTCTGGGAGTTTCCTCTTCTTCTTCTTCTTTTCCTGCTCTGGGGCCTTGGGAAGAGGCAGCCCTTTCTCCTGTTCCTCTGCAGTGCCTTCTGCTGCCCGAGCGGCTGACTGTTGTGCAACTATGGGAGGCTCCCCCTGCTCGGTGAGGGGGCTGGTCTGTGCTTCAGCTCCGGCTGCTGACGCTGCTGCTGCTGCTGCTGCCGCTACGGCTGCGGGCGCTTCCCTCACGGAGGAGGATGTTTTGGGTTCCAGGACCTCCCGCTTGATTTTTTCAGCGCTGGGAGCTGCTGGCTCCTCCCCCCCTTTGTCTGCGGGGGCCTCTGCCTGCACAGCTGCTGCCGGCATGATTTCCTCAGTGAACATTCTTTGGGAAGGCATCTCTGCAGAGCCGTTTGTCACTGTCGAAGAGGGCTGAGAGGCCGCCCCAGGGTCAGCCCCAGTAACGGTAGCCCGGGGTGCGGACGGTACCTGGGAGGAGGGTAATTGCTGGGCTTCAGGTGTGGGGGCAGGCTCGGGGTTAACAATCCCAGAAACCAGAGCTGGAGCCTTTATTTTGCCCTTTCCTTTCTTCTTTGCCTTTGAAGACTCCTCCATGTTTATGCTCATGGGGGTGTTAGTCTCAGACTCCGGGGTGGGAGGTTTGGGGGTGTCTAAAGGCTGCATGGGGGCATTCTCCACAGTTTTGGAATCGTCCTGGGTAAACTCTACGCCGACTGTTTTCTGCACGGTCACCGTTTCCACTCGAGTGACCGATATGGCCATGTGGGATTTCCCAGTCTCCACTCGGGTCATGGAGGTCAGCGTGGAGTCCGGTTGTCCGTGTGTTATTTTAGTGATTGTGGTCTCCCCCGCCTTCTCATTGGCCTGGGCAGTGGGTCCCTGCGGTGGAATTACCGCAGCCTGGGTGTCCGTTGGGAGCAAAGCAACGGCACGCCCAAAAACTGGTCCAGGAACTTCTTGTTTGATTTGCATGTCATTAGCGTGTTCCCCCTCAGGTGTATTTTCCTCCACAGGTGTTGGAGCCTTGGGTTGACGAGCGGTGGATGTGTCTCTTGTGGCTTGTGTAGGTTTGAAGGCCTCCAGCGTCTCCACCTGAGCAGTGTCAAGGCCCTTTTCCGGGGGCAGCTTGGTTACAGGTGTTTCCTGGACGTGTGTCGTTTCACACGGGGATTTATTTTTCTTCTTTTTCGATTTAGAGCTTTGGTCAGTCAAGGCATTTGTCACAACAACACTTTCAGGCATCTCCGCATTTGCACTTGTTTTAAGCTGTAGGGTAATGGCATCCTCGTTAAGGGATTTAGGGGGTTCAACTGATGCTTTTGGGGTGTCCACGCTCGCCGACATTGTTTCTTTCGATTCCAGTATCACCTCTGTAGTACAGATTTGTTTCTCTTGAACATTCTTTATCTCTGTAGCCTCTTCCTTCAAAACCGTTTTAGCTGGAGGAGGAATGGCTGAAACAGCTATTGTGGTGGGCACAGTTACAGGTTTGGCTTTGGGATTCTCCAGAGTAATAATCTTGACCTCAGCTGGTTTAGGATCAACTGCAGCATTAGCTACTTCAATGGGGCCGGCTGGGGCTTTTGTCACAGCACTTGACTCCTGAGTCAAAATTACCTCAGTGATCTTATGCTCTTTGACCTCTTTCTTAGGGGTCAGGAAAGGTGAGGAAGCCTCCATCTCGGTGGGAAGCCGTTCTGGTAGAGGTTTGGGAGTATCCTGACTGGGTTTATCATTACTTTTTTGGGTGAAAGAGGATTCAACTGAAACCTTGTATTCTTCAGCATTGATGGACACCTTCACTTTATCTTCAGTGAGCGGTTCTGGTAGAGGTTGTGGGGTTGCTTGACTGGGTTTCTCACTGGCTTTTTTAGTGAGAGAGGACTTAACAGAAATGTTGTATTCTTCAGCATTAATGGACTTCTTCACCTTATCTTCAGAGAGCTGTTCTGGTAGAGGCTGTGGGGTTGCCTCACTGCGTCTCTCACTAACTTTTTTAGTGACAGAGGTCTGAACGGAAACCTTGGATTCTTCAGTTTTAATGTGCTCCTTCACTTTATCTTCAGTCAGCTTTTCAACCTTCATTTCTTTAGTAATGGCAACCTTTTCAACCTTAACATTCGCGACTTGAACAGCGGCTTTGCTTTGAACAGTTTCTGTGGGCTTTTTTGGCGCATCCACCACAACTACATTCTCCTTAAATGATTTGCTAGAAGGTGATTCCTTTGAGAACTTCACTGCTGCCATCCCTGTGGCGGCCCCAGCTACTGCAGCCATAGCCAATGGGAGAGCTGCGTTGGAGGAAACTGATGAGGATTTCAGACTGGCCTGTGACACTTCCTGTTTTGAACTTCTCACTTGTTTGGTGTCACGGAAATCAGAGGCAGTTACCGTGGAAACCTTTTTCGCCACTGTCTCCTCCATCATGGTCGCCTCATTGCGGTAGCCCCTCCCAGTTTTGAGTGGAAACTGAGCCTGATCCTCAGATCCCCATGACGCTCTAGGCCTGGCTGGTTCTGCCGCCATTGGTCGTCCTCTGAACCTGGGAGTTCTCTCAGTGGAGCCCTCCTCATCTCCTCTGGCTGGTCTCCTATGGCGGTAGCCCTGGCGTTCAGCCAAGGCCTCCTGGCTCTCTGCCCCGGCCCCGGCCCTGCCCCCTGGCTTAGGAACATAAGAGGTAGGCCCTTCAACGGACTGGACCCGCGCAGCCTTCAGACCCATAGGCAGCATGGCAGCTGGTCTCCTCACCCTCTGCAGGGAGGAGGGGACAATCTCGGCTGGCAGCCGCAGGTAGTCCCGCAGGTAAACAATGCCCTCGTTGGTCAGGTACCAGTAGAAATGCCTCCAGGCAAAGGTCTCTGTCACCAAGCCTCTGGACTTCAGGGAGCCCATGGATCGGATCACCTGGAGGTTACTCACGCTTGGTATCTCTGGGTGCATGGTCTGAGGCCTCTTGTCTTTCTTGGCCACCATGACGCCGTCTCGAAACAGCAGCTCGTAGATGGCCCTCAGCTCCCTGAGCGGCATCATCATTCCAGCCACCATCTTGCTCAGTGAGAGTGTTTGTTTCCCAAAGTATGACTAACAGAAAATCTGGCGGTTAGCTACCCAGGAGGAAGATAATTCTGAAAATGACCTCACTCTGGGTCTGTGAAAGGGTCCAGTGGCAAGTCCGGCTGCCACGTGCTTCTCGATTCAATTAGAACAAAATGTAGAAATGGATCCCTTAAAAGAGTCTTCTTCCGTCTTCTTGTTGTTCTCCAGTTTCTTCTCTTGCTTTTTGTTCTTGTCAGAACGTATTCTCCACTGAAAGCCGAGAGAAGCCAAGTCAAAACAGAGCTGTTCCCCCCTTCACACCGACTGGCTTGGAAAGTGAACACACTCTGCACTGCCGAAACGGCAATGACAGAGGGAGAGGGAGGGAGAGAGCGAGTGTGTAAGAGTGAGACGGAGCGTGGCACACGGCTCTGCACGGCTCCTCCTACCTACCCTCTTCCCTAACGTTGGGAAGAAAAAGTGGTCGTGAAAGCAAAACACACAAATGAGTAAAACGAAACTTAACCGCTGCTCGAAGACGAGCAAATAAAACGCCTTGCAAATGTCCAACGTAAAAGAGAAAGAGGGAGTGAGAGAGAGAGAGAGAGCTCCAATGAATGGAGCAACACACCTATGGAGTGTACTGGAGCACATGTATTGCTATTGCTGTGAGTAAGTGGAGACGCCCACCACCACACGAGAAGGCACACATTCTCTCACAGACTCTCTCTCTCTCTCTCTCTCTCTCTCTCTCTCTCTCTCTCTCTCTCTCTCTCTCTCTCTCTCACACACACACACACACACACACACACACACAAACAACCACACACACACATTCCCAGTGGCTGACTGGAGTACACCCCTCAGT
>JAVQJS010114316.1:7500-10657 GCA_036024795.1 Galaxias rostratus | reverse complement strand
CCATTACTGTTATTACAGCTACAACTACTGTTACTACCACTACTCCTACCGTTACTCCTTCTACTGCTACTACTGCTACCTCTACTACTACCATCACTATTTTCACAACTACTACAACTGCTATTACTACTACTTCTACTACCATTACTGCTATTACAACTACAACTACTATTACTACTACTTCGACTACTACCATTACTGCTATTACAACTACTATGACTACCACTACTGCTACCACTATAATTACTGCTATTGCACCCACAACTGTTACTATTACTATGACCGCTATTTCTGCTACTACAACTGCAACTACTTCTACAACTACTACTACAACAGCTGCTGCTAATACTATTACTACTATTACTACTAATACTACTGCAACTACAACTATTCCTCAAAACAATAATCTAATGATCCTACAACAAAACCGATACAAAACAATACATTCCCATTCTTGTATCGCTTTTTGGCAAGTTAAAATTTGGATTTTTGCGCTGGACTTCTTTCAAGATACATTGAAATACACATGCCATGTGCTTCTCAGCCCACTGTTCCAAGCAATGTCTGTCTATGACAGCATGACCTCACGCTTAGCTTGAGCCTCAAAGCATGGACTGGTTGACCCTCTCTGTCCATAACGTGTGTGCGTGCGTGTTAATGTGTTTGAACGTGCGCGTGTGTGAGTGCGTGCGTATGTGAGTGAGTGTCTGTAAACGTGTGTGAGTGTGGTTTGTGCGTTGGAGTGTGCGCATGTGTGTGTGTGAGAGTGTGTGAGTTTATGTCCGTGAGTGTGTGTGTGTGTGTATGTGTCAGAGGAGAGTGACCACGGCAGCAGGTCCGTGTGGCCTGAGCTTCGCTGAGCTGATCCTCCACAGACAGGTGCTGCAGCGCAGTGCGTCCCTGCCTCGCTGCACCCAAACAGCTGGGGCGGGTCATCAGCTCGGCCTGCAGATGACATCACCTGACAAGTGTTTTCTACTGACTCATCGCCGCTCCCTTGTCCCTCCCGACACACTTCACATCCCGGACCCCGGACACAAGGACCCTGCCTGCACGGTACCGGGGGGTTGGGTTCGGTTTGGAAACAAAATAATCAGAAGAAAAAAGCTGATTTGAGGGCCATGCGGAAGGAAGGCAGGAGGGGAGTGATGCAAGACCGAGAGGCAGGTGAGTCATAGTTACTGCTCTTAGGTTTGGTATTACCTCAGCCACACTAAGCCGCTCGAGATGGAGCGGGAAGTGTGGCGCGCTGTGAGCCGGCGCCACGCGCGGTTGGGTCATGCGGAGGACTGGTGGGTGGGGTGTGAACAGGTGGCCTAGTTTGGCACCGGCGTCGCCCCTTTTGATAGGTGTGATGTTTTCAGGGGGTCCTGCTTTCACGGTCTGGGCACTTGTGCATACCTTGTCCCCGGGGCTTTCGACGGCAGGGTCCTGTGAATGAGGGCAGGACTGTGATCGCCTCACACAGAGCGCCTCAGCCACGGGCCGGATGAAGTCATGGCAGAGAGAGAGATTGAGTGTGAGAGAGAGAGAGAGAGAGAGAGAGAGAGAGAGAGAGAGAGAGAGAGAGAGAGAGGGAGAAAGTGGCCGGCGGACAGGTGATTCATCGATGACACATCGCACCCTTTGAAGGTGCAGGCGTTCTATTTTAAAACAGGACGTGCGCGTGTGTGTGTGTGTGGGGGGGGGGGCGGGGGGATGTGCGTGTGTGTGTGTGTGTGTCAACGGTCCGCTTTTTGCACCTTCCACCTTCCGTTTCTTTCACCCATTCAACTCCTCCAAGGTGGACATTTCACAGGGAAGGAGAGTGTGCGGCATCAGTGGTCCAAAGGAAGAGCGAGACAATAAGCCGTTTGTGGTGTGGGGCCGTGAATCACACGAAGGTCCTCTCCTTCCTTGGACATAAAGCAGTGATCACTTTAATGGCCAGGTATTAAAACCTACAATATAATATGCTCGCCCAGCGATTACAACGGGGACCGGAGTCGTGTGATTCCGTAGAGGTGACTGACTCGCTCCGTGAGGACGGGGGAGGGGGGGAGGAGAGAGCGGGGGGACGGGTTGGCTGATGTAAATGGAAGGGCCTCGTTGCAAAAAGTCGTAAAAAGCCATTAATTCATTTTGGTAATTTATACATTTCCGGAGAAGGTGAACTGGACCGAATATGCGATGTGCCATTAAAATCTCCAGCACATCATTCCTTCACTTTGGATCGGGCTGGGGGGTCGTATATCTTGTTTCAGGATTGGGTGCCCTGCAGGATCACCTAACTATGCATGGCGTGTTACCCAACATGTCTCCTCTGTCTCCTGCTCTCACTGGGTTGAGAGCTCCCCCGACCTTAACTACTTTGGCTATGTCCCGTGCCCTTGATGTGCTTTGGGATTTACCCCAAACGCAACCCCTACCGAATGAACACCGCCGAAAACAAGAGAGGACGACAGTGATGATGACGATGACGCCGGCGAGGAAGGACACCTGAAGGGTGTCGGAGCGTCCCCTCTCCCTCCGCTCAGCCCCGCTCGCTCTCTCACCCCTCCGGCACCCGGTTTCCGTCAGCCCCTGGGGCAGCCTCCGCCGCCTGGCGCTGACTGGCTGCACGGGTATGACATCACCCAGCACACCTCCCCCCCCCCCCCCTCCCTCTCTCGCCTGCTTCCCTCCTGGAGCGGAGCCCGGCTGACACCAGGGGCTGCAGGCAGACTGCTGGTGCTGCCGCCGCTCTCCCTCCGTCGGAGGCGTGAGGAAGACAGGCTGCAGACACAGAGCGAACACGGCGGCGCAGGTTCATCCGCAGGTGAAGCCTTCCTGTTTCTGGTGCGCCGCGGAGTCAATCTGTCCCCCTCGCGCGCTCTCTCTCTCACACACACACACACACACACACTAGCAAACTTATCATTCCTCTCCCCTTAAATACACACACTAGTGGATGATGTATCATCACGGAGCGCAAACTAATCTGTGTATAGACCAAGCAGTCCGTGAATGTCCCAGAGTTTCACGATGAACACCTCACCAAACGCAAACAAACAGACAAACAAACATCAAAACAAACAGTGGGAGACAAAACAAACAGACAATCCAAACCAAAACAGATATGCGGACGGAGTGCTTGCACGATTACTGTTCGGCGGGCCTCGTTACTCAAATAATAACG
>JAVQJS010114316.1:0-2500 GCA_036024795.1 Galaxias rostratus | reverse complement strand
ACGTGGCGTCCCACGGCATCAGAGGACACGGGCGTCGCAGCACGGGCGATTAAAAGGCCAGGGTCCGAGCCCCGGGCCAATCAGAGGTGGAGAGAGAGCGTTGAGAGACGGCGGCGACGAAGATTCTCGTCTGCCCCTTATCATTGTCAAAACGTTTGTCTTATAAACTTGTTTATCTTGTACGATCCGGAGTGCAGTTTGTCTCATATCGATGGGCGTGATCCTGGGACGTTTTGCCCCCCAACTCCCCAGTCACCAGATCTCACGTGAACGTGCTTCTGGGGAGGCCTGAGCCGTAAATATCTCTGTTTTTACACCCAGTGCATTCATCAGCCCGGGAGACCACATAGCAGTAACAGGCGGGCCAATGATGGAAATATTATGGCCCGTAATTAAATTTGAAATTAAGTGATATTTCATCCGCTCTCATTAATTAGAAAAGAGGACTGCCACGAGATAATAATTTATTTCCCAACATAGGAGACCGAGGACTGTTGTAATCTTCTCAAGGATGTCAGGGATTAGAAAATGCCCAGGTCTACTTTGTATTGAACCTCAACCACGCGCACTGATAACAGTTTCAAATACAAAAACGCAGTATTATCTGAAGATGCGATTGCAAACCAGGCAGGTAAAAAAACAACTCCAGAAGGCAATTCCAGAGGGTCGTCACGATAACTGAGTAGATCCTTCCATGCTTGCGTTTAATCAGGACATAATGACATCACGGCCCATATTCTTTTCTTTTTTTTGCCCATCCGGTTAAATAAGGAATGGGTGGCTTAGACTACGGCGATCGCTATCAAAGCTTAGGCCACAATCCACCTGAAACATGCACGACCAGTCACTGGTGACGGCTTAGAGATGATTTCCCATCCCAGCGCCATACATTCTCTGGAATGTCAAGTGGGGATCAAGAGAATAAATACCTTTGGCCACATACATGGCTATCGCTGGCACCTCGGTCACCTGGCCTTAACTCTGATCAGTCATTTTCAAGTAACAAGATTTCCCTGATTTCATTAAATAGTCATTTCGCACCTGAAGGCCCCAGGCTGGGCTGCGAGATCAATGATCTAATCACGTTACCGTTAAGCCAATTGGCTTGAAAGTCCTTTGTGATATCCTTTTACTGTTTTAATGACTTTTGGTGCGGAACAAACTGGTTTTGGGTGCCCGGGATTAAGAAACACATCCATTGAGTCGGAAAAGCTGTTTCTGATGCACAGCCGACGTCGGAGAAAGCCGGGGATTAGGGACTGTATGCTGGGCACCAGACGTTCGCTGGCCAGTGATTCCAACCGGACCCCCAGGGCCGCGGCAGCAGGAGTCTTCTCCTATGACCTTCAACGGCAGCAGCAGGACGAATCCTCTCCCAGGACCTTCTAAACACTCCTGAATGGCGCCACACACTTTTACAACTCAACCTCTGTGCGGCTCCTTCCCTCTGCCAGCTCTTTCTTCTTCTCCGTTGCTGTGACTACCTTCCAACCCTCCTGCGTTTCAGTCTTTTATTGTCTGTCTTGCCTGTGTGCGTTTCTTCTTTCCTCCCTGTTGTTGTGAAGCTTCATGTTCCATGCGTTCCCGTTCAAACATGAGTAATGAGTGTGGATCCATGTGAGTCAGAGTTTCTCCACAGTTGCTCTTGACACATTCAAGTGATGTCTGCCTGACGCACAGCCACCGTTCCACACAAAGTATGTATGTGTTTCGTGATGACACTGTAGCCCCCCCCCCCTCTATCTAAATATGTTTTCTCTCTCTCTCTCTTTTGTGTTTCTTTATTGTCTCTTTAGTATTGCCCTCATTTTCATCTCTATCTCTCACTTGCGCGCAAACACAAACAGTCACCCACAAAGACAAACACAGACACACACACGCACACACACACACACACAGACACACACACACACACACACACACACACACACACACACATACACACACACACACTCACACACACACACACGGGGGGACATCACAGCCCACATCGACACAGATGCCATTGCAGATGCAGAAAGGCGCACCACCCCAGAGATCATCCATCCATCCAACTATCCACCCGTCCTTCTGGAAGCCTCCATTCAGAGCCAAGCAGGGCATGCATTATCCTCTCCTAACAAGGCGAGGGCTCGTCGGTGACGAGGCAAAGGGAGTCTGGCACCACGGCAACACGCGCAGCCCCGCCACCTCCAGCCCACCTGAGGAACGGGTGGCCCCGAGTAAACACGCCGCACAGACACACGAAAGAGCTGCGCAGCCACGTCTCACATCTGCCTGTGTGGGGGGAGGAGGAAGGCTCTCCTGGCAGGAGAGAGCCGCGCCGCCGTCGCTCCGGCCCTGTGACGCTGGGCAGAGGTTCATTATGAATGGGAGCGGTGTGTGCTGTGGCTCAACACTTTCCACGGCTCCCTACTGGTCCTACCCACGGTCTTACTTTCCCTGGGGGGGGGGGGGGGGGGGGGGGGGGGGGGGGGGGGGGGGGGGGGGGGGGGGGGGG
>JAVQJS010114314.1:0-13005 GCA_036024795.1 Galaxias rostratus | reverse complement strand
TATAAATATATTTTATGAATGATGGTTTCTATCATTCATGAAATTCTCCAGTTATTTAGGCGATTTGATCATTTTTCAAAAATGCTGTTGAAATTCAATATTTATGACAATGCGTGCTTTAAGTATGAATTGATTTTTCTTTCTTCCTGTCCACTCTCTTGCCCTAAGCCATCAAATATGGGTTATATTCTCCTTCAGAGACTGTCAGCTCATTGTGGTCAGAAAGCCCATCCATCTCATAGACCACATAGCTTTCAGGATGAGCCAACAGCAGGAACATAACTGCCTAGCAAACCAGGAAGTTCAGGTGGGCGAGTCAGAACACATCCAGCTACAGCCCATAATAATATCGGGGCGCTGATATAACACATATCTTTGCCAAAGAGACTTTAGGTTCCCCATCCATACGGCCTTTCAGACTTGCAAACAACTTGAGGATGTGTTCTTTAGATGGTGATAGCCTGGAAATCTGCAATTCGTTTTTTTATCGTGGTGATGTGGGGGGATTGTAATGGTCAAGGTGTCTACGGCAGTATGACACTGCTTGTGGATGCCTCTTTCAGAATCGGGTCAGACTCTTCCCTGGGCTCATGCTAAAATGGTCTTGGGTTGACTGTTGCCTCCTCTACTCCGCCTTGCATTATAGATTCCACTGTTGAACTACTGCCCCAGTTGTTTTCAACAGCAAGCCTTAATTTCCGTCATTCCCCCTTTTGTCTTGGTGGTTTTGCTGATGTCACGTTTATGGGTCACATGTCGCTCGACTTTGCTCTTGAATTTGTCCAAGGTTTGTTGCAAAGTGTACTGTCATTTTCAGCTGTACATTTTACAAAGATTTTTCCAGAATTTTACTGAATTGAGTTGAGCATTGCTTGTATCCAATCACCCTAAATATGGTCAACTAGCCACCTGACATTTTCCTTAGAGTTTGCATTGCAGCCACCTCAAAACGGTCAGAGAAACACAACAACAACATCATGTTAAGGTTACCATGCAGTAGTGCAATATTTGGGAGCAGGGACATTCCCTGATACACTACCATGCTGCTGATAAGTGCATCAAAGTTGAAAGGGAAACTGCCTGGATCAACATAGCCCTGATTTCTCACGTGACAATAGTGTATTGTCATTTGCAAACAGCCAGGAGAAGAATAGAAATCTGCACTTCGTCCTTCTTCATTTTATTTCATTCCTTGTTCCTCTCCAAAGCAATTTCTGGCACAGGGAGACACACAGTAATCAATATTGTCATACACACACTCACACACGCGTACTTGGCTGTTGAGTGGTGATCAATTATGTAAGAGCACCATATTTATCAGATTGATCACTCCCTTCAACACCCAATATTGTTATGTATTACATTGATATAGCACAGCCCCGTAAATCAAACACGGGAGACCCCTCTGCAAAATATAATTTGAAAACTTTTTTTTATTCCTATCATAATAGTTGCTGACACGCATTGTAGGGGCTTGGCGGGGCGTATGCTTCACGGCCCTGATGTAGCATGGAAGCCTTTACCTTGGAACCAGTGGTCCAGAAAGTCCAATTTTGCTCTTTCTCCATTCTTCTATTTTGAGGAACCATTTAAAATAAGTTCTTTCATTTTTTTAATTTGTACTCTTCCCTCAGACTGTCACAAAGTCAAGGATAAAAAATGACTTAAGCTCAGCCATCCTTTGTTTTCCATTTAGACTTTGAAACATTCTGCAGGGCCTCACCCTCTCTGTCTCAAGCTGTTTTCTAAAAAGCAGTATGGTGGCAAGTGTTAATTCATCCAGCAAATAATTGCTTTTGCCATCCCAGCGTCGTTCATTGACTAAAAGCCAAAACCTAATCTATTGTTACAAAGCAGCGCGTCACAAGCGATACACAATTGAAATCAAAAGAGCTTTAGCACTCCCTGCTGGTAGTCATCAGCAATGTATTAAGAACAAAAGTCAAACTCGGTTTCAATCTTTCAAAGATTAGGTTAAATTATGTAGGAGAGTGTCTAGGCTCCACATCTACCGCCTTCCCCTTCTCGCTCAGCTTGATAAAGAGGGTGTGCTGGATGATTGCATCACGCTTAGGAACATGAGTTCGCTGGCCTTAGGACTCCTAACGTGAGATGGCTTGTCCAAAAGTGTGACTGAGTTACCTCCATAGAACCAAAGCTTTTTAAATGAAACTGTTACCAGTATCCGCGACCCGACCTCGGAAAAGCGGATGAAGATGAGATGAGATGAGATGTTACCAGTAAATATGCAATGCAAATATTGAACTGCCATTAAGATACATGAATACTAGTTATACCAAGCTACTGTTCTTAAATGAAATAATACCCGTCAGTATATGATAGAAGGAGACATGGACTTCTTGGAGATCTTAAATACCTCCCAGGTGAGCTTGACTCCTACTTAAACGGCGTCACCAGCTGAGGAACGAGTTGAAAGTCAGACTAGAAGTTGAATGAACATGTTCTGTTTGCATGGACTTCTTCCGAGATCCCCTGAGTCTCCACTGCCCGCACGGTTTTTGTGTCGACTATGTGAGGACTGTGTGGGACGAGCAAAGTGGAAAATGACCGGCCTTTCATGTCTAAAGGGAGCATTGTGGATGCCTACCTGAACAGAGATGGGGGGTGCACGTATGCAGGGTACACATGAAGAGGGTGAAGCGCTTCTGCCGTGAGGGCCAGGAACTGATGTGCACTGTGTGCCCGAAAACGGAGTCCCAGCACACGCACCGGAACGTGGAGGAGGCCTCGACCCTGTGTAAGGTACTGTACTGTCCTACCGGAACCGTAACATTGCATTTTTTTTTAAAACAAAACGAGATGGAAGCCGTTAAATGCATTATGGTGCTCTTTGGCTTTTCTTCCCTTCCTTGCTTCACTTCTAAAACCTCCAAAGCCTGAAATTGTACCTGTCTTTTTCACCCCAGAATGAACTTAAACTGCTGCTGAATTACCTTAGTGATAAAGAAATCTTACTGTGTGGGAGCGCGCTGCACACAACATCAAGGTACGGAAGCAAAGATAATCCGGAAAATGTACAGCAAAGAACACATATTACACATTTTTGTCCTCAACTACACAAGTGACTAACATACCCATAGAGAGTCCAGGTCAGCACAGTAAGATTCCTTCCTTCATATGTATCACTACTTACTCCTCTTAAAGCCAGGTTGTCAACAACTGCGAGATGTTAAAATTAAGATATTTTCTCAAATTACATCAAATTCTGTATTTTAGTTTTACAATGTTCTCCCACCTCTATATTTTCCAATTTTCTATCCCCGCATGTATTGTTATCAGATCCAGACCCAGCAAACAGCGGCGCAGATTAAGAGTGAATTTTAAAAGCTCCATCATTTCCTAAGGGGAGAGGAGGAGGCTAGGCTGGCAGCTTTGAAGCACGACGCGGCGAGGAAGACTGGATTACTGTCGGAAAGAATCTGCAGTCGTGCCAGTGAGATGGCTGCCTTGTCAGAGCAGATTTCAGAGCTACAGGGGAAGATAGCATCACTTTCCTACAGGTCAATGTGACACCTTTTGTTGATGTGTGAAACACCCCTAGGGTCGTTTAGAGTTCAAGTGCAAATAGGGTTGGAAATGCAATATTCATAGAAATTAGAGGGACTATTTTTGTCATGGAAAATAAACAAAGATTTTAATGGGAATGGTGTTAGTTTACAGTTCAAAGTTTATTAAAAAGTGACTGTTTTCCAACAGTTGTTACAAGTATGTTGTCTCCATATTAAACATTGAATGTGTGGACATAGAGGAAAGGTCAATCTATAACTCCGCCGTACTTCTGTTTAAAATTATGCTATAAATTACAATTTTATCTTCTAAATAATTATCTCCTCAACTGCAAGTTTTTCTTGTAGGGCTCAGAGTATGCAGTGCTCAGAGAAAGCAGTCTTTGACAGGGAATCTCAGAAATATGGCTAAACATCTGGGCAACCTAAGATATGATGCTTAGGTGAAAATGCTGGAGAGAATGGAATACAGTAAGTACGGTGAGAAAATATGCCAGAATCCCTGAATATATGTACAAAAATAACACAGTTGGTGTTTCCCATTTTGTGTAGCAATATTGACAGAGATTGAGGGGTAAGGGCTCATAAGATGTAAACATACCAAGGCCAGAAAAACAATTAACAATTACGCAATACTTCAAAGTTTTATATCACATTGATGATGGGTCATCTAAGTTAATCACTGACTCCCCTGCCTTGAGAGAGCACAATGTTCTGTCAACTATTACACCCCAATATCACTGCTTGTCCCAAGTAGACATGGCCTTGACCAGAGAGAGAGAAACATAAAAACATCAGCCACTTCTCAGAGTTATTGACAAAATTCTACGTTCTGTTCTCTTCGCTCATTCCTGTCATCTTTATTTACAAAGCATTGTGGAGTGAAATACTGGGGAGTCATGTTTTGTACTAGCAAACAACAGAACACGACCGCTTACAACAATCACCTCCTCACTCTGTCTGATCGCTTGAATCCAACTCACAATCAAACCGACAATCCTCCTGATGCATTTTTCTTCCTCCTATATCTGTTCTAGTAAAGCAAATTTGAAGGGCCATGGAAACCCTATTTCTCTACATCTCCAACTTTGATGGCAGTAACCCTGGCAACCTGAAAATCTGCCCAGCGATAGTGATCGTCCAGGTAAAATCTACCTAATACTTTTTACACTTATACTGTCGTTGACCATAAATGATTCAGTTACAAATTTTGTATTCTTGATTCGTTTATCTTTAAACAATTGTTATAAGTTGTCTATTTTGATGGGTGTGACTTCAGGTTACACAGGCCGATATATATTTCTCATTTTGACTACCATTGGATTCATTCCATCTGAAAGTGCTGAATGCAGAGAAGACATTAACTAAAGGGACTAAACACCACGCAAATTATGTTCAACCTTCAAAATTAAGCATATGTTAAATCTGTCCAATGATCCCATAGTAAACTTAGATTTCTAAGATGAACATGACAGTCTTGACATTTTAACGTATGAAGACCTGACCTTGCATTTAACCGTAATCTCCCTTAAGAGTTTCAGAGTCGTGCCCTGCATTTCCCCACGATCATAAGAAGAATATCCTCTCTTTCTACAAGTTAGTTCCTGTTTAACACGGTTTCTTTGTCTCAATCTAAAGCTTGGTGGCTGCTCAGGTCTACAACATATGTCACGTAACAACCAAATAATTGTGTTGAGTCTGTACTTCCCTGCATCTAAATTTTGAGTTCTTTGTTCGTGGAGCTTTTGTACAAAGGAACCGGCTAGACTAGTACAGTGACATTCTTCCAATTTTCACCTCAATGAATTTAATGCAATCGAAAGTAACTTTCCACATTCATCTCCTTCCCGAAAGCACCACACATTGCTTACCAATCACCAAAAAACGTACGCAAAATGGAAACCCTGGAGGACGACTTCTGCTGCGTCGTGTGCTGCGACACCTACAATGACCCAGTCGTGTTGACCTGCAGCCATAGCTTCTGCAGGCAGTGTCTGAGGACCTTCTGGGATCAACGGCCCCTTCGGGACTGCCCCATTTGTCGTTGCCGGTCCCTGGTGGACTCCCCGCCGAGCAACCTAGTTCTCAGGAACATTGTCGAGGCCTACAATAAAGAGAAGGCTCGAATAGCCGCATCGGAAAAAAGACGCAAAGATGATGGAAGCCAAAGTGGACGCCTTGGCCAAGGTAAGAATAAACCTATAGATGAGAGGGAGGAGGGATGCCGTCACCATGGGGAAAGGCTGTTGCTGTTTTGCATTGAGGACCAGGAGGCGCTGTGTGTTGTGTGCCAGACTGCCAAGAGACACAAGGACCACCATCTCTGTCCTTTGGAAGAGGCTGCTCTAGATCTGAAGGTTGGTCCCTCTTTTAAATTATTGACTTTGTGATACTGGGATGTAAATTTTATGCCTCCGAGTTTTGAGGGTTGAGAGGGGTTGAGTACGGGGACAACATGCAAGTAAATAGCATTTCTATGCATATTCTGTATATGATGGTGCAGTTGAGTTTGGTTCATCTGTTTTAAATCCTTGTGTGTTTAAAACTTACTTCGTGTGTTTAAAACTTTTAGACGAGGTCTTAAAAGGAATCATTGTTTTGGATAGTAAAATTACATTTAATTTTGAGATCAGCTGTTAAGAAATAACCTAAACTGATTTAGAAAGAAGTTTCACCTACAGTTCTAATTTGCTTTTACATCACTCTGTAGGATCAATCAATTCTAACTTTGAAGTGTACTGGTTTTATTCAAACTTACCAGGATATGCTAATAAATGAGTTGGTATTTGCTTTCTGACAGGAGGAAATCAAAACGTCTCTCATTCCTCTACGAGAGAAGTTGGACAGTTTCCAGAAAGTAAAAAAGGAATGCATAAAAACAGCACTGCACATAAAAGTACATCAACGCCTTGATTTGAGATGATTCATTATAAAAACAGGCCAGAATAGAAGGTTCATGTTGACCACTTTCTGCACACAGTAACCACTGTCTCACCCCTGCAGAAGCAGGCCAAGGAAACAAACCAGAAGATGAACCATGAATTTGAACAGCTGCGTCAGTTCCTGAACCTCGAGGAGGAGACAAGGCGGTCCGTCTTTGAGGAGGAGGTCGACATGAAGACAACCATCATTAGCGAGAAGATTGAGCACCTACAGAAGAAGGAGACATCTCTCTCTGACACCATTCAAGAACTAGAATGTGAGATTGAGAGAAGTGACTTGGCCTTCCTTAAGGTGGGTGGACAGCTGCAGTTTGAACAAGACATAACACCCGAAAACAAACATGGTTTGTGAAATGCAGTTGGCATTCATTGTAGCTTTAGCCTGTTGGCACCACCCTTATTTGATTTGCATTATGATCTTTTCTCAGGCTTACAAGACCAACAAGCAAAGGTAATATGATCCAGGATTTTTGGGGTTGCAACAAAACAAAAAATAAACTGTCTGCGGCAATGTTAGCTTAATATGCCTTGGTGTCATAGCTAATACAACAAGGGTATATTCACAATAGGGTTTTTGTGATTCTAAGGATTTACTACCATATTTCAAATCCATTCAAGGCAAGTCACTAGTGATGAAAGCACTATGCTGTGATAGATTCTATACTAGGACACAGTGGCTTTCTAACACGTGTCTTTTAAATGTTTAGGGCCAAGTGTTCCCTGCCTGATCCAGAGCCTGTAAAAGAAGCCTTGATAGATGAGGCCAAACACCTGAGCAACCTGAGGTTTAAAGTGTGGCTGCGGATGAAGGAGAATGTGCAACACAGTGAGTACACAGCATGCATAGGTGGAAAATTAACTCCACTGATTGATTATCCACCCTAATTTATTCTGGGGCATTTGGAATGTCAAACAAAACTATTACAATTAGGGTTTGATGGCGATCATTTAATTTGTTTTGTTTTCATAAACATCAGTTCAGAAATTGAATTAATATTAAAATGATGAATATACGTTTGTTTTATCTATCTCAATATACCTAACCACAACAAATTACCTTGAAACTCAATTAAAGGAACTTGGATCATTTCAATCATTCAATTCCAATTACCACTATGTTTATTAAATGAGTACTTCTTACTTCCAGCTCGAGTGACACTGGATCCTAACACCGCAGCTCCCTGGCTATCCCTCTCCGATGACCTGGCCAGCGTGCGTTTCCTTGGGCACCAGCCTCACGTCCCGGACAACCCGGAACGCTGCGACACATGTGTGTGCGTCATGGGGGCAGAGGTGTTCACTTCTGGCCAGCACTACTGGGACGTGGATGTCGGGACCAAGACCCGTTGGGACGTGGGTGTCATGAGAGAGAGCGTGTCCAGAAAGGGAGTCCTGAACATTGACCCTCGGCACGGGGTCTGGGCATTGGCCCTTAGGGATGGGAAGTACAGCGCGTGCACCAAGCCCTGGACGCGTCTGGTCCTGCAGAGGACGCCGAGGAGGGTGAGGGTGGATTTAAACTATGGCCAGGGAGAGGTGTCTTTCTATGACCAAGCCGATATGTCCCACCTGTACACGTTTCATCATCGGTTCACGGAGAGGTTGCGACCGTACTTTTCTCCCTGTGTGCTGGATGACGGACGCAACGCAGAGCCACTGAAGGTCTGCCCCTCTAATATTTCAGTGTGCCCTGCTTGCGAACCTGATTTTTAAAAACATTGCTTGTTTACTTTCGATGTTGCCTAAATATCTTATTTTTGTTGGGGGGGTGGGGGGGGATTGTTGACTGTAAGTGACTATCAAGACAACCATGGGAATTAATCACGTACAAAGGCAACAGTGGACATGTAAAAACAGATGTTGCAAAGGATGAGTCAAATTGCAAATGTTGCCAAGGTCTTTTTGAGTAAAAATTTGTATTAACCTCTAACTTTTTAGGTTTTTGCATACCGTACTGCAGTATTGATTGACTGCACTGATATGTTTCTTTAACAATGACTGTGTGGGAGTTCTGTTGGGTGATCTATTTCCTGCTCTGTAAAATCTTGCTCAGTAATGCTTAGATCTGGCTAACTGCCAAGTCACATACTTCTCAACTCTAAACAAGGGCCGCACTTTGTGCAATAGTGAATGGAATCTTTGAGGGACGGTGTGTGTACACACCACAGTATTATGTTGACGGCATAAACTTTGAGCAAAAGTAAATAGAAATCTTTGTGGGAGTGTGTGATTGAAGACGCCAGTGTATAAAAGCAGAGGATCTGCTTTTAAAAAAGTAATACTAGACAAATCTACCGCTACCAAGATAACCACTGAGCCTAAGAATGAAAGCCTACTTGGTTTTACTGTTGCTGTTACCCCTCTGCATAGGTATATCGCGCACACACACACACACACACAAACATACACGCTGAAACACCAAAACAAATACACTTATAGGCTGGACTGATAAATGCTTCTTTTGAGTGTTGATGTGGCTGTATATTCTTATGTTCAATGGAACTGAAAGAATGAACCTCAATCAAAGGAATATTGAAATTATAAAAGACACATGGATCTTGAAGACTTAATAGTAATACAAGTCGTTTTGATCCATGCGAATTATAATATGAAATTACTCCTTTGTCTTCTCATAGCTCAACAGCACAAAATAGAATGCTATGGGGAGGACTTCCTAATGGTTCGGAACCAGCAGCTTCAGTGTTCTGGCAAGGTGCAGCAGGCCTGTTACACCAGGAGTAAGTATTACTTTAGTTAACTCAGCGAGAGAACATACCACTAACAACTGGAGTTAGAATTTCCCTTAATCCACCACCAAAATGGCACATTTCTGTGAAAGTGAAATAAGATACATGGTCCTAAATAAGGCATTTTGCATGTTTCTTAAATTATTAGTCTGTTTTTAATATAAGTATGGGATGAATGGCCCATCATTATAAAAAGCTACTGTATTTGGACGTATATACAAGTCATCTTCATTTCTTACCGTCATTTTTTCTAGAGTACAATACTATGCACAAATGCTGCTTGTTGAAGTATTAATTAAATGTATTGTGTTTTTTGTAAGCCTACAAATATTAAATGTCCTGGGGTAAAGCCTTTGATTTATGAAACAAGGTTGATAACTATGCTCCACCATTTTGTAGAATGTCAACCTTTTTGGAATTGTTTGAATAATCCAGTGCAGTTTTAGTGAACCATGGATTTAAATAATCTGAAAAAAAAATCGGTTGGGGTCTGAAAGCATTGTGTAAATACAACATTTAGACCTTTAAACCTGATGTCCTAAATTCGCTTTTAACCACTCAACAAATCGATGGAGGACATTGAACTAGAGTGTAGAGTTTTTTGTTTACTCGTCATAAAAGATTTGCATAGAAGATTTGCAAGTCACACTATTTATCTATGTTCTTCTTTGCACTAGCCTCCGGGGAGAAGGGCTGTGCAAGGCTTGAATTCTGCTCGCGGAAGGGCTGGACGTGTTGCTACGAGAACCTTTGCAATGCCTAAAGCCACCTCCAGAGGCCACTAAATCTACAGACCGGAACCTGTGGACCAAGGGAGAGCAAGTGCACACTGTCAGGGTCATGGCATATTTGGGTTTATGGTTTCAAAGCTCATTGGGATGTTGACATAATTGATATACATAATGAACGTGCTTTGATTAATAAAGACATGATTTGATTAAATAAAAAAAAATTACCTAATGCAACAGAGTTTACAAGCGTGTACATGCTAATTTGATAGCTGGCATATTTGCATTTATCAAACTGAATTTGAATACTTTAGTTGCAACGCACTGTGCCCAACCATTTCTAATTATGCACAATTTAGGTGCGTCGTGAAGATCAGTGACAAGCTGAAAAGGTCACATTACGTAATTGTGATCAAAGTTATCGATAGGAATTTATAAATATTCCTATACACCTGCACACCTTCTTCGCTAAACGTATAGCTTTTTGTGTTGCTCTGTGGTTATAGAATGTTACTTTGCTCTTGCACCACAAGGTGGTAGCCAAGTCTCAAAAGTAAATAGTTGTTCCAACATAACATGTCCTGCTCTGCCATTCAACATCATTTTTTTTTTTTACTTGAGACCACAATTGGCAAACAGAACCCTTGAGTCTTCCCATCAACTTTTAAGGTGTATGCGTTGTTTTCTGGACTTTTGAAGGGGTTAATGAGTTGTGACATTTGCACCTGTTGAATGAAGGATTCCAGGTTAATTGCGGCACTGGTGTACAGTGGTGAAGAAGCACAAGAACAGCTTGTCGTTTCGGGACAACTATCGCCGCATTGGTTGAGGTCATGCCGACTGTTTGGCGGCTAGACTTTAAACAAGGGCCAGTCCCTTACCAGACCAATGGCCGGGGAGTTCAATAAAATAAAAATAAAAAACGACATTAATTGTGAAATCTTGATTGGATACTGATTCAAATTATTTCTCTCAAAAACCAATGCATTTGTATATAGGTGTATAAATATATCAGATGCTGATATAGATATTAAAGCAAATGAAGATCACTGTTAACAAGAAAATAGTTTAAATTAAATACATTAAATTTTATTGGTATGAATTGCCTACAACAATGTAAATATTGTCAAAACATCGTTACGTATATTATTAGTAATGACAACAATAGTACTTTAAAAATATTCAGTTGATATATGTCTAGAAATTTTAAAATATTGACACGAATCGGTCGGCTACCTCTCCAAGGTGGATGTTAAATTACTCACTGTTCTTTCCACTGTTAAACCAGCTGCATTTTGAACTTCGACAGGAAGCGTTCTATTCGCAGGCTGATAGGCCTACATTGCAGATTTTTGCATTGTTCTCCATCCAAGGTTGAAGATTCTGGAGAGCGAACAGTGAGCTGTTGTGGATGCAAAGTGGGTCCGGATTAAGGGGCTGGTTGATGGTTTTCTGGAAGGCCTCCTGTTGGATTTGCATTAAAATCCGATTTGCATGCTGTCTTTCCGCTTCTCTTTCCTCCGCTGTTTGTCGCCTGTAACAATCCGAGGCATTAGTGTTCGTTTCGGAACTGAATAGAATAGACCCATCCAATAATCACCAACACGTCTAAAATGGCTCCATAGGCTAAATGTGAACGCAAAAATTGGAGTGCTATTCAAGCATGAATTTCTCCAATAAAAAGTTACTTAATCAGTCGTAAGTTTGTAACAGGGGATTTAAAAAGTAAAAAAAATAGATTGATTAATTCCATTCAAGATCAAAATTTCACAAAATAAGTGACCATGTAGGATCAATCACGCAGTAGGCTATTAATAAGACTATATGTTATAAATGTAGGACAACTGGGAATAATAATAAAGTTACTGTTGGATAGGTCCTCGAATCACTTAAGATTGTCCTGAAAACGAAAAGGTGCCATTGGGCCTGCACGCCTACATTATATCCGAATCATAACACTTATAATATTCGCATGCATTTTGTATCGAAAACATTTTTGGGGTGAGGGTTAATAGGTATAGGGTGGAAGAAAATGGGTAAAAGTGGGACAATTCCAAAAAATTACAATTAATGTGATTTTTTTTTTTTTTTACTATTCTGGTCTGATTCTATTTCGTGTGAGATTAATCATGATCAATTATTTGAGGAAGAAATAGTAATATGAATATTCTCCAATACGTTTTGTTCACAATGTTTTCTGTCTGTTTCTTGATTTATATTGTGTTTAGTTGTTGTTTTTAGGATCACCACAGTATCACCTATTGACAAGTGGATATATAGTACATAGCCTAAATAATGTTTCTAACATGTTAACAATTAACACTGACAGGATGAAGAATATTAAGGAAAACTTAAACTTTTAATGCATGTACATAGCTGGACGAATATGAATTTGTAAGGTCCTTTCCATGGTACGCAGGACCATGGCCTTCATTTGTATTTGAATTGCTTCTTACCTCCATTTCGTCCTTCTGTTTTGAAACCAGGTTTTGACTTGCGCGTCTGTCATCTTGAGAGCCTTGGCTAGGGCTGCGCGTTCTGCAGAGGCCAGGTACTTCTGCCGGTGAAAACGCTTCTCCAACTCGCAGATCTGTAGCCGGGTAAACGAAGTCCGTGGCTTCTTCTTCTTAGGTGGTGTTCGGTTCTGGTAAGGGTGACCTACGCGGCGTGTTACTGTGAGGGGTGAGAGCGCCACTAGGTAAGAGGGGCAGAAAAGGCTAAATCAGAACAAAATTTACTAGTGAGACGCATTAGAGAAGTGATTCTTCCAAGCTATTACAAAGAGGATTGGCGTTTCGTTTCTCGAGAACATTTAATGTAAGTTTTGCCTATTGCTACATTGATGCAAATCATACTTAACAGACAAAAACAATATCTGGGTCAAATATGTAATCTTAATAATTTCAATTCCAATTATTATTATTGTTGTTTTTATACTAATAATAATAATACTAATAAGAAAAATAATCATTATTATTATTATGATCATAATTAGTATTATTCTTATTAATAATAAAAATAATTATTTTATACATATATATATATGTATACATATATATAT
>JAVQJS010114311.1:0-31055 GCA_036024795.1 Galaxias rostratus | reverse complement strand
AAACACAAGGGTGGCACTCGTTTCTATACAAGTGAGAATAAAAGAGGCAGTCAACGTCATGTTAAGTTAACCCCACTATATCTTACCTAGTCCAAACTACCCAGTGGGGCGATTAGTGAGAACAGAAAACGACACCAAGTGCCGTGTAAAAACTGTAACTAAGGAATTTAAAAGATAGTTTTCAACAGACTTAAGCACAGGCCTCATTGTCAGCGTGACGAACGCAAGGGAATAACGACACTGATTTCCTGGATTGCCTTTTCAGACGGAGACTGGCGGGATCTTTGGAATTGGCGGACGAATGTCTGATTGGTCCGTTCACAAGTGCGCGGATAGCTAATAGACTTGGATGAATAACGATTAAGTGGACAAACAAAAAAGCGGGCACAATACAACACAACACATACGATACACCGCTACAATAATCAATAATGCTAATCCTAGTAAGGACCCTAACCTTATGACCTTTAGATCAAGGTGGCAGTCAGACCTTCCTGGCCACCACTACGTGTAATTATGACTGTAGATGGTGATGAAATATACTGGACGTTTCTTGTTTAGAGTAAAAGGCCCCTCTTCCATCCATCCATCCATTAGCCATACCGCTTATCCTATGCAGGGTCGCGCGGGACTGGAGCCTATCCCAGCCGACATTGGGCGAGAGGCGGGGTACACCCCGGACAGGTCGCCAGTCCATCTCAGAGCTAAAACATATGGACATACAACTACTCACACGCATTCACACCTACGGACAATTTAGAGTCACCAATCAACCTGTGTGGTTTTGGACTGTGGGAGGAAACCGGAGTACTCAGAGGACACCTACGCTACACGGGGAAAACATGCAAACTCCACACAGAAAGGCCCTTGGGTCAAGGTGGGGATCGAACCCAGGACCTTCGGTAGGCCATGCAGAGGAGATTAACGTATATAACTTCTGAAACATGTGGTCACAATTTAGTGTCTTTAAAATCTGACTGACCTGGGTCCAGTGTCACAAAATTTTCTTGATAGTCTAAAATAACTTCTAGTATTTCTTATGCATAACACGGACTGTAATGATTCATTTGTTTTAATCATCCAACAGCAACAAAAATACAGTCGTTTGTAAAAATGTAGGTTGTTGAAGTGCAATTAGTTCCTAAAGTTTTCTTTTGATGATTGGATTTCTAAAGGGTCCGTGCACGCCTCCAGGTAGACCCTTTCTGACTAATAGTTAGACTTACATTCATCAAAGAAAATGTAAAATAGATCATTATCATAACATATATTAACTTCAGCTTTTCAAGGATGGACCAGTGCCCGCTGACCTCCTATACAGAAAATCTACTGTCATAGATTTTGTAGCAATTTCTGACATGGAACTTAGTGCCGGTAAGTCTGAAGAACCATGCATTTTCGTTTCTTAATTGTGTTCATTCATATTAGATACATCCTCTCAAACCAACCATTACATAACTCTAAGATGATTAAGAGAAGATAACGTTGTTGTGGTGCTAACGTGTGGCTGTGGTTACGCATGTGCTTGTGATCCTTAAATATACATACGGCAGTATCTAACGAGACCTCTATGGGTCATGTTATAGCCGGGCATGGTTTGTAATCTGCATGTTTTTTTTCCTCTCTAAGTGCTGGTCCTGTTCCTCCTTATGACACGAGCAACGTGTGGACCATTACATTCGACAATCCATTTGATAAACGAGCGGGTCCAAGCAGTGCTTACTGTCCTAGTAAGTTGGGTTTTAACACTTAAAAGGATGCATAGTTCCATAGGTCATGTTAAAAACATTAAATGCATTTGTGACATTAAACACTATTTTTACCATGTAATAAACTAAGGAACCCGACCTTTGTTGTTAATGTACTGATAAACATACAAAACCTTCCCTAACGGTATAGATCCAATCAAAGTAAGATCTGTGGTACGGTTTATTGACTCCAAATAACAACCTAACCTTCCTCCCCCCATCAGGCGGACAACACTATTTTACCCAACTCCTCTGAAATTTGTTCTGAGAACCATATGACCGTCCAAAAGCCGTTGGAGGTCATGCACTGCAAAACCCTGGCAACATTTCACTGCAACATAAAAGCATCTGCCGAACTAGATCTAGACGAAGGACTAATAGATACCCTCAATAAGATCAGTGAAATTGTTAGCGACATCAAACTACCAGGGTGCCTCGATTCCACAGAAGTCAAGGACTGTAAACTTCCAGTATTTGACTACTTTAATAGCCTGGCGTTTGTAAACTGCCTTTTAGTAGACTTTGCACAATGGTTGAGAAAAGCAAAGGGTATTTTACGTCCTGAAGTTTAAGTTTAAGACAATAATTTTTATTGTAAATGTATTTATATGATAGTATTACATTGGTATGCTTTAAACTGCCCTCGTATTTACAGAGATTGCCAATCCTAGAATATTTTATTTAAATTGTATTTTATTACACAGCTGAATGTCAATTTTAAACTGGAAGTATATTTGAAACAAAATAAAAAAGCCAAAATAATCTGGGAATCTTTAATATCATTCTTTAATAATTTTTTGTTTTTTACATTGAAGAAGGAAATGTTATATACAACATTGTAACTCAAAAGAAACGAAAAACCATTCAAATGTATGTGTAATCTTTCGGTCAAAAATAACTTTTCTTTAATATATTCAGCATTTATAACGAGGAGTATTCCACCAACTTATTTTTAGACAAAAAACAAACAAACATACAAATCACTTATTTGTTAATGCTGACAAGCAAACCATAGGAATATATTCTAAATACAAGTAGCTGGAATAAGTGACTTGCATGTTTGGATTGCTCATGTAGAGGGACGACATTACGCAGATACATCTTCATGCATCTTCTAAAGCTTTACTGAATCGTTTCGTTTTTTAAAATAAACTGCCAATATTAACACAAAATAAATCTAGCCATTTGCCTCGTGTAATCGTTTTAGAACCTTGAAAATATAAAACTAGTCTTGACAAAATAAAATTTGGAAACCAGATTTTCACCGAAACACATAGTTCATGAAAAAAAAAATGAAAAAAAGTCAGTTATAATTCTTTACTATTCTGCACAATTTAACATCGCTGTACTGCAAACATCAAACAAACAAAACTGCATTGCATCCTTCTGTGTCTGTTTCCATTGTCCCTGCTTAAAAGAATAGCAGAAGCTTTGATCTTAATAACGAGTAAGCTCGGACTCACTTTGATATCATTCTTGAGCCACATTGATATGGGCAAAAATTGTACGCGGGACACAGTTCAATTTATTCCATTCCCTCACAGAATTAAGGATCCAATAATAAAACATCCAAAATCTTCTTGAAATATAAAGCCCCAAAAGGGCTGTGTGTCCATAAAACACTACACTTGTATAATCAAAACAAATCCATCATGGTATTTAACATTAAGTTAAAATAAGGTAAACTCAGTTGTTCCACATAATACAAATAAATAAAGCAACACAAAATAATCTATCGACTCCATTAAAGACTGCCTGAGGTGTATTGAACGACAAACAAAGATCTGTCAAAATAAAAAAAAATATCCCCCAATAGAAATTATAAGTAGGTAATACACATCTTGCGATGGCGACAGTCGATAAAGAGGGGGGTATCTTCATAGTTATGAGCCACCAAGCATGCTTTGCTTTCATAAAACAGAGTGCATCGTCAACTGAAGTAAGTAAATACAACAAAATAAAAATACAACTTTTGGATTCGCTGAACAGGCGGATAAACATACCTTTGAATTGTTATGACCTACAAACTGTCATGTACACTTTTCCGGGTGGAAAACCAACAACCAAGAAACAAACTTAAAAAATATGCTAGGCAGCAGGTTAGCTATCGCATAGGAACAACAAAAAACAACCTGGCATAACATAATTTTGCCAATAGCCCACATTACACTCAAGTGTGACTTGATTATTTAAACATCCAAGAACACTGTAACATGACACATCACGATGACAAACATGCCTAACGTTTATAAGGCCTCCGCTGTAAAACATCCAGATTCATATTTTGATCGTTTGGTTTTATTGAGAAGTAAAATTAGCCCTTACACATCCCTGAGTGAACAAAAAAAGCGACTGTACAACCTGTTCATCGAAGCTCTGATTGCAAGTCTACGTTTCAGTTGCGTTACTGCTGGAAGACGGTTTGGTGTTTTGTGTGATTGCTCTGAAGGATCTTCATTTGCCTGTCCCATTGCCTTGTTGACTCTCCCGTTGGATTCTCAATTATTATTATTTTTAAAGAGAGAGGGGTAAATCCGAATTGGAACCTTTACATAAACAACACCAGTTAAGGTACGCAAGGAGTATGCCCAATAAAAAGAGAGTATTTGAAAAAGCTTAAAAATATAGGCCTCAACCTAATGTGAGAGTGGGCATTTAGACTAATATACTAGAAGACTACAATTGTCCAACTGACAAATATTAAGAAAACACATTTAACGCATTCACTCATCAGCTTTTAAAAGAACTGTAGTCTTAAGGCTACTTTTATAATTGCCGGTTATTAATATATCAATATACATTTGGTTTATCTTGCCGAGTGTTCAAAACCATGATGACAACAGCAGGACTGTTTTTCTTGTTGAGTTTAAGCTAGGCATTTATGACATTTGTATACATCAATTAAGATTTTTTTTAGTTAGACTTGCAGGTTCTCACTCAATTCCTTGACTAGTATTACCTAAGCCTACTGAAACCATCCATAGGGATTCAGAGCACCAGGTACTGCGCGAGCACAGGAAAAGTTTTCTGTAAAAAATATGGTAAATATGCTTACTAACTGATGTCTAGGCCTCTAAAGAACACAAACCAAACCGCCAGCAAACACCGATTCCTTCATTAGTTTCTGACCCTTTTGGTAGGTTGTTCAGTGTGCATACACATCATTTCACTGAAACAAATTAAATAATTCAAACTCCAAATAACTTAAGAGCATTTTCCCTTTTTAAGCATAGGCCCTTCTGAGCTGTGCTTTTCAGCCTCAGTCATCGAAGTGTAAAACATTCATTATTGTAAATGTACTGCAAACATCATTTGACAGTTTTGATCCAAAAAGTAATCTAGAAGTGCCGCTATGTTGCACCATAAATGGTTAGAGCAACAGTATTATCGATTTAATCAAAATGAAAAAAAAAAAATCAATTGAGTAAATATGTGGTAGGCATCATTATGTTTTGCATACAATTTGTTTTTACTTGGGTATGTTAAACTACCCAAGATTGGCGTCTAGTGATAAGACCTTGCAACACCAACCTAGCGTTTTGTTTCGTAGCAATTACTGGCGTAGACAATGGAAAACAGCGGAGTCAGCCAAAGGCAGCTCGTGACCTTATAGGCGCGGGAACCTGTTAAGTTCCATGCATTTGTCCAGCCGGCATAGGGTTAGGACTCTACAGAGTCCCTGGGGCTGTTGGTGACTATCTGGGTTGCTTCTTCAGGCAGCATGGACGGGTCCGACAGGATGGATGTGCTTTTGCTGAGCTGTGTTAAACTGCTGAGAACCACTGCAGATGGGGTGGGGGTGGGGGGGTGGGGGTGAAAAAAGGAAGTCAATGGTGAAATATACGCAGACCTGTGTTCAATTTCTATCAGGTGTTTCAGATGTCACCGCTTCAAAGCATCGTGGAGAAACTCAAAAGGCTTGGCTGAACGCTGCCTTATTGTTTCACGCCCTCTTTCCTACTCATCTCCGAGGGTGAGGTATCTCTCCACGCTGACCACAAAAACACCACGCATATCCCCTCGAGGCAGATTGCGAAGTCTTGTGAAATAGACGGAAAGAGTGGAGGAAAGCATGTGCTTAGAAAGTGCGCACACACTGGTAGGTGGGTCCCAGTGAGTAAAGTGGATGATTCCACGGAGGTTTGACCCATGCAACCGGACTCAGGCAGTCCGTCTCTGACTAAGCATACATCATTGCATCTGTTGTGTGAGGCAAAGGTGAGATGACACCTTTCCTCGTTCCCCTCTCTGTCCTCCCGCTTACATCACGACTACAGAGCGAGTAGCAAAAGAAAAAAAAAAAAACAGCCGGAGAGCGACGCCACACACTGACGGCTAATAAAGGCACTGGATTGGTAAGCGAAACAATAACGGGGAAGTCCCCTACTGTCCTATACCTTCACACTTGAAACGAGAGAACCTGCCCCCCCCCCCCTATACTTTTCAGTAAGAAGGAATTTAAAATAGTACTACTTACTAGGCCTTAGCACAGGCAGGGAGCAGTGACGGTCCAGCCACTGCATGGTGGTCTCACACAGCTCTCCTTTACTCGTGGTGGACACTGTCCCGTTGAACGACTCAAAGAGAGGCTTGATGATAATGCTGAACTGGAACAGACGGTCAAGGATATATATATATATGACCATGAGAAAGAGTTATGTAATGTTTTCATTTGGTCTGGCGTTTGGTACTGCATGTGGATTTTCTTGATGTATGTGATGATGTGCGTAGTGGAACTTTCCTTTTTTAACCTGACAAAAATAACCAAGTAAAAGTAACCAATTCCAATGACATTAAAAAAAAAATGCTAAGAGAGTGACTCAGGGATGACCCAACAATTCCAAACATTATCAATGCTTTTTAACCGAGTCATCTTGATGAGCATCCAGTAAGGACAGTAAAACTCCATATAGAATCAAGAGGACCAGACGGAGACAATGCTACCTATCAGGGGGAGAGCATAACTCCTTCCAATGTGGTTACCAACGGAATTTCACACCATGTCCAACTGTCAGAAATGCTTTACTCCGTCAACTTCTTGACTAAGTGCAAGTTGACATGACGCATCTAAACTGATAACAGCGATCAAAGAGTAAGCGGGAGGTTTTGACAGCAAATCCGGAAATACAATCTGTAGCCATCGCAAAGGGTGCAGGAGCCTGACTTCAGTTGAATTACTGCCGGAATTTGAATGAAAGGATACAATCCAAAACTTCCAGTTTTGAAGAGTGCGGCTCTTCACATACTCATCAAACGTCTCCCTCATGTGGTCAAAGCGATTCCTTGTGATGGGCACTCCTGTGGCCGGCAGCTGCTCGTGGCATAAGCTGTGGTTGACGATATGACAGTGGTTATGAGATGTCAGTCAGAAAGGTGAGTGAGTGAGTGAGGGAGTGACTGAATGAGTGAGTATTTCACAAGAGGGTGATTCTTATTCAGCTATGCATCCCCCGACAAAGAGACATCACAGACGGCCATTGAGGGACTCGGGTCACGTACTTTATGGAGGCGTTGAGCTCCTCGATCTCCTCTCGCAGTCTCCTGGTCTCGTCTTGGATCTGAAGGCGATCCTGCTGGAGCTTCACTATGTAGTCCACGGTTTTCTGCAGAGTGGCCGCGTTGCTAATCTGAACGGAGCACATTCCGAAACCGACAGCACGTTAACACTGCGGTGCACACACAACACTAAGAAACAACGTGAGGGACAACGACTAGTTCTCCGTTGCCATCCATCCATCCATCAGCAATATTGTGTGTCCTATATAGGGTTGCGGGTTGATCTCAGCCACATTGAGCAAGTGGCAAGGAATACCCTGGTCAGGTCCCCAGGCTAGCACAGGGCCAACACATAGGGACAGACAACAACTCACACTCAACACTTACGGACAATTTAGAGTCACCAATAAACCTGCACATTTTTGGACTGTGGGAGGCAATCCACGCTGACACGGGGAGAACATGCAAACTCCACACAGAAAGGCCCCTGTGTCAGGTGGGGATCGAGCCCCAGACCTTCTTGCTGTGAGGCGACAGCACAAGTTAAATACTTTATTGTCCAATCTGACTTGCATCTACAGCCAATTTCAGCAAATAAAATGATACAATATTACAATAAAATACAATAGTATTATATTTGCGAGTACAATTTAAAGCGAAACGTATTCAGAAACCTTAAGACATCTTGACTAATAATAATACCTTCAATAATACCCACAACTCAGCTCCATTTGACAACTACAAATAAAAAATCTTAATAAAGTGTATTCAAGAAAATACTATAAATCTTAAATCTGAATTCTGTTTTTCCTCTTACAATATACAGTAATGTACCTTCAAATCATGTTAGATTGTGTTTGTCTGATTCCACCTGTAAAGCCTTATCAAAGACAAATACTTACATTGCACACAATGATGTCTGTTTTTACAGCGTGATGCAATGGCATAACGATGACATACATAACTTACCTTCACATGTTATGTATTCAGAGAATGCATTTCGGAAAGTTTCCGAGGCAAGGATTTACTGAAAGCTTTGGGATGGAAAGAAAACTAAACTGTGGAGCACGGCCTTACATTCGACTGTGACTTGAGGGTGGGGACGAGGTTGCAGAGCGTCTTGAAGCCGATGTTGATGTTAAACCGTCTCTTTTGTTCAGCCGAGATGTGGGTTCCCCGTCGGCTCTGGCAAACGAACGAGGAGACAGACGGTTTACGCACGTCACGCCAACGCAGCGAGTCAACAAACGCTTAGAAACAGAACACGGCCCTGACAGAACCAGAACCGAACTCGTTCGTAATCTCTCCTTTTTTAAACACGCGACGTTGTCGTTATCGTGAACGGTACGAGAACGTCAAACAGAGGACCACACACCTGACCTGACTCGTTCTTGGCCAGAGCTTTGGTGCGGTTCAGAGGAGCCTGGTCGGGGCCACTCGGGGACAGTTGATCTGACCTCTGCCCTTCGTGCACTGTGGAGGAAGCATTGCCTAAGGTCATCTGACACGAAACCGAAACCAACACTTTTTCCTGTATATGAATGAGTTCCTGTTCCCATTCATTATTAGCGCAAACTTCATAGAACACTGCAGCACGCATTATGCAATGTTCACAGGGATAAAAAAAATTGATATTTTCACCAGGGTGTTTAGCAGGCGTTTGTGTCTTCTTGGAAGCCTCCTCCTTTGGCACGATCACAAGTGGAGAATTGTGAGCTTGAGGCAGAATGTGAAATCCAGCAGCCTAACGGAGTGTAAAAGATTGTTCAGACAAATTGCCATTTAAAAAGCCAACAAAAACAGAACAGCACTCCCTATGGTTTATAAAAGGATGAGGAGGAGCTTGTCAAATATGCGGGGTCAAATGGAGACTCACCCCGCCCAGGCTAGAGGACGCGATGACCATGCCGGTTGTTGGAACGACGTCGCCGTTCAAAGGGGTTGGAGTTACAATCAACGCATTAGGGTGAGCTGGGAAGGGGGCCAGGAAGACTGATTATTGGTAACATCCGAAACAATTCATTAAAAAACAAACGTTAATTCATCCACTGAGAATATTATTTTTTCACATTTCTATAAACTGTGTTTGAAGCATACAATGAACATGATCGCCGCCGTGAGGCGAGAGAGAAATCGGCAGCATTTCCGACAAGAAGAATACTTCTAAGGCCGAACATTTCCCTAAATTGGAAACCCAGTTGTGTAAAAAGCTCTTTGAGTGTCTTGAAAGGCGCTAAAAACAAAATAAAATTATTGATTCTATTATTATTAAATTTAATTTTTGTTTCAAATACTATAATAACACAACACATTTATAAAGCGCTTTCCAAAACTCAAAGACGCTGTATAGAATTGAATTTCACCCTGGCCCCTTGAAGTTAGCTGTACTTTAAAATTGAGGAATTTTGGAAGAGAAACGGCAACTTGCTACCCAAGCTATCCATAGACAGCTTGTAGAAGAACATTTCCAAAAGGCTTGGCCAAAGTTCAAATCTATCAGTGCAAAGTCACACCCTAAAAACTGTAAGCATAACACAACATACCAAGAAGCTTCAAAACTCAGAAACAAAGGAGGAGCTACTCTGGAATTGTAAATATTTAATTAACATCTACTGTGGCTCTCTGTGCACCCTAAAGCTCAAGGACAGCCTCTCCAATAGATCAACAGACCTGTAAGGATAAGGCGGGAGGAGGGCAGGCTGCTGGCAGGAACAATCCGCTGCACCTGGCGGGCCTTTTTGTGGGAGCTTGAGGGCTGGATGGGTCTGGGCGTAGCAAAGGTCTGAGGGTGCTGGGAGGGCACAGCCGGAGGCAGTTGGCTCAGGGGCTGAGAGTGGGGTCGGTGCTGAAGGTGGGGTTGGGGGGGCGGAGGCGGTGGAGGTGGAGCCTGGGCGGAGGGGGAGCAGTACTCGGCGCCGTGGCCGAACGTAGCGGCGGCGTCGCCGGGCGTGGCGGCCGACGTGACGGCAGTCGACGAGGCCGTGTGCGTGATGACGGACGGGGACTTGCTCCCGTCCAGGGCTGGGGCTTCGTCCAGGGGCGGAGGGGCTAGAGGTCCCATCGGCGTGGCCATGGCGGCTCGGGGCAGGCCCGAACAGGACAGGCCGTGGGGCTGCAGCGGAGAGGCGGAGGTCCGGGGGAGCTGAGAGACTCCCGTAGAAGAGCTGGAGGCCGGCTGACTAGAGAACAACGGCATGTAGTTTGAAACGTAGGGTGGAGGGGGTGGTCCAGCGGACCCACCGGTCTGACTCGCCATAGGGGCGGCGGTGGGGAGGGGGCTGGGGGAGGGAATGAGGTCCTGGGAGAGGTGCAAGGAGGACAGGAGCTGGGCCTAGTAAGTTATCAAACAGAAAACGGACACACACTTAGGAGAGACAGCATCGGTAGGACTTATGTCGGGCAAAGTACGTGGAACAACAGATTGCAAGTTCTCGTAGTGTGCAACTCTTCCCACATGGACAGTGCCACTCAAGTTAATGTGCTGAAGATAATGACTTACCTTTGTTTGTATGGCACTTTGATAAAAACAATTGATATATATTGCTATGGTCATATCCACTCCTGGCTGCAGGCAACAATTCATTTATGGGTTTTGTTAGGGGTTTCCATCCTACAGTTAACCCTAAAATGCCAGCGTCCATGAGGGAACAGCCACGAGGAGTGCCCATTGTTCTAACCCTAAGGTGTGGGGGTGATGGTGGGTTGGGTACTGGGGACCAGGCCCGTCAGGTGAGGTTTACCTGGGATTGAGTGCTGCTGCTGGGTAGAGAGGAGACAGACGATGCAGTGGGGGAAACAAAAGGGAAGACGGGCTGACGGAGGCTGTGAAATAAGTCTGGAAGAAGATTCTCTATGTTAGTCATAAGTTAGTGTGAGGACACGAGCACGCTACAAGTCAATGTGTTATTGTGGTTGTGTACTGGTTTTCTTGTGACAACGTCGGGGTTACTTTGCCCTCCTGCCCCCCTGTATGTGACCAGCATTAGTATAAGGGATATTATCGTAACTACGGCGTGTGGTTTGCCAGCGTACGTCTACCGGTTCTATTGTCCATGCAGTTGTACCTTGTAATGGCTCAAAAGAATCCATGAAGTCCAGGTTGGGCTGTAAGGGTATCAGTCCAGGTTGGATCATGTCCGCATTGCCCGCATGAGCTGAGGAAGGCAGCGAAAGCACACGTTGAAGAACAAAAATAAAATAAAAGAGGGCTCCCGTTCAAGTAGCAGAATAAGCCCTTAGCGTGTATGGACGGCGATGGGAGGGGCGCGATATGTATACGTGGGTCGCATCTGACATGTCCGTGTTACAACTAAACAGACGATGACGTCGGGGAGTCACGGCGACCTCACCGATCTCCCGTGGGTTGGGCCAGGGCACGGGCTGGTGCGAGGCCAGCGTGGAGAACAGCGTGTCGGAGAACTCCGACATCAGGACGTCCATGTCGAACAGGGAGTCCATCTCCATGGGGACAGGGGAGTCGCGGCTCTTGCGCGAGACGCGGCGACCGGCCAGTTCCTCGTCCTGACAAAGGGAGACACGGAGGGTGTCTGGAAAAACTTCTCCAAACAGGGAGAACTGCTCCTCCGGACCCTTGGAGTGTTAAAGATTCGACAAGCCAGGCAGTCAGTTAGACAAACACATGCAGCATTCAACAGAGCAGCACAACAGAACACACACACACACTCAAACATAATGTTAATGAGAATAAAACTTGAATAAAACTTTAATATAGCACGCAATCTGTAGGGAGTATTTTAATCTCCCTAAACATATAAAATGTAGTAGGAGCAAATATCTGTAGGATTTCTATTGGGGGGGAAAAAAACCTTCTCTATATCTCTGTAATGTTGTACAACTTCATCATGCAATGTTATTTCTATTGAAACATGCCTAAGAACTGTCTATGTTGGGGGAAAACAGTTGCTTTTGTTTTCCTGTCCCAAACGCATCAAGCAAATGGTGACACTATAGGCACAAGACATTGGCCTACCTTCAGAAGGCTTGAAAGATCGTCATCCTTGTGCTTCTGTAACTGTGACAAAAAGTTAATCGATAAGCTACTGTCCTATGTACAACGTTTTGGAAACATAATTATGTTTATTGCACAATAAACCCAGCAATTCAATACCACAGTAAAAGCTATTTGGCACAAAATACGCTACCCTTTTCTTGAAATAAGTCCTCCATTTGTGATATTCTCTGATGACGATTTCAATTCTTCGTTTCCAAATTTTCCCCTCTGTAGCTATTGCCTATATATGAGGTTGGGATATGGAAAATAAATTAAAGGGAGAGGTTGACCAGGCAAGTGGGACACATGGATTACGGAGGCTAGGGACAAGGAAGAGAGATGGAGGAAGGGCAAAGAGGAAAATAAACAGAGGACAGGCAAAGGAAGCTAGAATGAAAATCATTAATGTGGGAGAAAGAAAAAAGCCATAAGAGAAGGTATGTTGATTACAATTATTGCACAATTCATGGTAAGGCTGGGGTACTCATAAACTTGATGGTAACTCCACAGTCTTTACCTCTGCGGGACGGTTGACCTCCCAGCCCATGGTCCCATCCAGGGGAGTTACAAAATGGCAGACAGGATTCTCTCTTTTCTCAACATCTGTTTAGATTTTTGAAAAAAGCCACATTAATAGGAAAATGGAAACAGAAGATGAAAACAGAACAATTTTGCCAGAACTTCTAACGCAATCGTCTTGAAAAGCTGGAGGAAATATAGGATAGGACTGCATCTATAAAACATACAATGCTGATTATTATTAAAAGCACAAATATCTTACATTGCATATACCAGGCTCTCCAGATGGCGTTGTTCAGGCGAATCTTGTCTCGCCACAGAAGCTTCAGGCCTTTGAAGTTCTTCCATTTCGGGGATACAAGCTTTCCACTGAAAAGCGTAAGGAAAAGTCATGTGACACAATAACCCAAGTAATGGAACTGTGATTGAAGCCTGAAAAGCCTACAGTGCACATAGGCTAGGCAATTCTTCAACAATTTGACAGCTACTTGTCAAACTACATAACTCTACCGCTCAAAAGCTAAGCTTTTTCCTAGAACTGAAACCTGGGTCTACGCTAGCGTCCCATTTACTGACAATTGCTAAAGCAATGCTAGGGATACAACCTATGTGTGTCATTGTGAACGCTTTGAGGCCTTGTTTGTGTTTTTACTGTGTCTATTGAGTTTTGGGAGACTACAGGCTTGCACCTTGGATTATTGCTTCCCACCAGCTATCCCACTTCAGGTCAAAACAGTAAACAGGCAAACATACTTGAAGAGTCCACCGTCCAGGGCTGAACCCAAGCCGAAACTCAACGGCAGCATGCCAGATGTATTGGGTGACCACTGGGATGGCATACTTGTGCTTTGTTATTATGCTATTACATGAAGTGCTAAGGAGGTTCGGAGACCGTGTAGACAAAACGTGGACCAACACTGGTTAAAGTAGCTAGTCATGTAAACTTGAACCAATCCTGCTAAAGAGCTGCAGCACAAGCTAGAACACGGCAGACCCTTCATTTTCTATTAATAGAGATTCCCTGCCACTTGCCCAAAGTTATTTGGTCACCGCAATGTAAGAAAACGATTATTCAAGCCCAGCTGCTATTTAGAGATTAAGATTCCTTTATTGGCTATGTTGTTATGTAGGTTTTGATTATATTAACACCCCTAAAAGTTCGCCACACAGCAGAATAGAAGTATACTAGTGAGGATCTCTTTGATCGTTTCTTACTGAGATCAGGGTCAAAGGTGAGAAAGTGTAGTAGCTGCACAGATGAGTACTTCACTAAAGCCAGTTATTTTTATATTGAGTTTTTAAAATAAAAATCGGAAGTTTTCCATACAGAAATTGGGCTGTTCTATCAATATTGTACCAAAGTAATTCAATGTTTTTAAAAAAAAGCTGGCATTAGTTACAATAATTTCTGTATATCTTAGCCTTTTAGCTTTAACCAACAAGACAATCCTCTAAAGATCAATAAATCTTTGCCATGGGATATGTGTCGTGTCCAAAATACAAACGTAAGTTGCCTGTTAATGACTTGAAACACTGCAGCATTTGAGACACTAGTTAATAGTTTTCTTTACGGCCATCATCTGCAGATTGTACATTCTTAAAGGAACGGCTCGTGACTGGTAATTGTACACACCCATGTCTCATGTTTAGGGGCGTGTGCACATTGATCAGAAACACAAAAAACAAAATAATGTTAAATAAAGGTTTGCTCTGAGTAATTCCCCGAATGTACTGCTATTTTTATTTAGCTTGCGTTGGTCAACATTGGTGATCACCACCTTAAAAGTTTTTTTACAGAGAGGAGTACATATCACCATACTGTAAAAGAAAGCAAATGTCGTCAGACATACCTGTATGCAAGAGTCATACATTCGAAAAGTTTTGTCAGAGACGCGTCAATGGAGAGGTGTGATGTACTGGTTTTCCCAAAGTGATATGTCTGACACGTCTGTTTATTGACTGTATCGAAGTCGTAGCCTTTTTTAGGAGGATGTTCAATATGCGGAGAGGACACCATAAAGTGTCCGCTGTGGATAATTTGCGTTTCGCGTCCATCGGACTTTTTGAACCCAATCAGCTGGATTTCTTCTATGTCCGAATCATCGTCGTGCTCCTGCTTAATATTCACCGGTGGGCGACGATATTGTAGACGCATCTCCTTTGTTGCCATGTTGTAACGATATGGCTAGCTGGCTAACTAACTTGCAAGCACTGGCATTTATTATTCGTCATGTGGCTTGATTAGCCACTTCGCAGGCTTCGTTTGAGCCCCCCGGGTAACCAGTTATCTATCTTTGTAAGATGATAGGCTTCGTGTCCGTTGATCCTGCATTTCAGTTTACTTCTCAGAATAGGACAATGATTTCAGGTAGCAAGCCCAGCGATATAAGCAGCTAACTAGCTACCCTATTTGATGCCAGCTACCAGCTGACCAAATTGTTTTCAGCCTGCAGCGTCAAGACTTTCCAGAGTAGGAAGTTGATTCTTCACATGGAGAACATGATTGGTTATACTGAGTGTCACACCCTCTCCCTTCTCGACTTGGGCTCAAAATAACCCCAGGAGAGGCGGTTTTATTTTAAAAAACAAAAAACATAACGAATTCAATTTAGTTTTGTGGTTTAAAACAGACAAAAATATACATATATTTTTTTTCCAAAACAAGCTCCTTTTGTGATATTTGGAAAGTGAATAAAGTTTGTATAGCTGTCTTATATAACCAAGAGAGGTAAAACGATGTTTTTGCAATTTAAACAATACAACGCGATCAAAGTATGGGTAAATATACAACTAATTTGCTTTTTATTATTATTCAAAATTGTATTCATGTATAATTGTACAAAGATTTTAATTAGAGATATGTGCAATTCATTCGTTTTAGAAATATAGGAGATACATACGATAACAACATACAGGGAAATTATTCCTTCAAAACACTTGCTCTTTCAGACAACTTGTCATTTTGAGAAACAGAGCGATCCTCTTTTTTACAAATGGGGAATCCCAGGATGTGACTTGCAAATGTTTCCATGGATATATTCTCTGGTAACCCACACTCCAACAGTTGATCAGGATCTGCAATCAATATACACTATCTGTAAGCAGATCTCATTACACTTGCATTCCTATATTTTTAGCATCTGCATGTTAGTAATTATTTTTGATCTATTCATTATTCATACCCTGACATGCAAAGGTTCCTACTTCAGACCTTCCTCCCTCTGGATTAAGCCCTAAAAGTGTGGTGAAAGATTCAGCTATCTCTTCTTCAGTCATGTGTTCCCCTGAACGAAAAAAAAGATACAGATATAACATATTGCGATCATATTAATATTTACCAGGTGCACAGCGCACTACATGTACATATATTATTTCACTTAATAAGGGATTCCTTATATAGCTGGCTGTAAGGCGCTTCTCCATCAATCTCTATAAAGTTTTGAAGCACCTCTGGCCTGGAGTAGCTCCATCATCTCATCTCTGTTGATGACAGGCTCGTCCTCAGTCACGCAAGGGTCACGCAAGACCTGGAAGGTCTGCACAAGCTCATCCTCCGAGAGGCCAAAGGCTGGCCGGTGGTTGACGTAGAGCTTGATGAACTCCTCTAGATCGATTTCCGTCACATAATTCCCTGTTTCAGCGTATTTGCTGAACCTGACCTCATTCTGCATGTCTTCTAACTAGAGGAAACAGTTATCAGTTTAGCGCACTTTCCATTAAACACTTCACTGAAGACCTAAACAATATACTTGTCTACAAAAATAGTTTTGCCTAGCCTAATACACGGTATGTAATATCATTATTCACCTCTTGCTCAGTGGGGAAAAAGCCTAGAGCCCTCATAACAAAAGGCACCTCTGCCAGGGGAATATGGGTGGAAACTTTCCGTGTCTCCATTGAGTCAATACCCTGGTTGCGCAACTGACAGTAATAGAAAAAGTCTTCCATTTCCTATGGGTAAGAAAGGGTTAAATAAAACTCCTAAAGAACCTCTGCAAAGCAACAAAACGGACTGTAAACAATCATCCACAACTGCTATTAAACAACCATTTGAAAAGGTACAAAACCGTTAAGATGATGCAACGTACTCTGAAGAATTTGCCGTCGCGCCCTCCCTCCAGGAGACTGTAGAAGGGGATCAGCTCTTTCCCCCCTAAGGCTGCAGCACCCTCTAACGCACTGGGGCACATCGTCAGAGAATTATTCTGGGCTTTACTTCACACTTTCCAGGAAATTAATCCCAGACATATTTTGAGTACTATCATATTAGCGATATTATCACTACACTCATAATTGGTGAGAGTTAGTATGTAATTAGTGCTATTACACTCATGTTAAGCAGCTGGCAAGGTCATATTTCTTTCACTTGAGGAATATTAATAAACTAACTTTCAAATGTGGAATTAAAGATGATCATACAAGACTTAATTTCATCTCGCATTGAGTATTGTAATGCACATTTCTCCGAAGTTAACAAGTCTGCCCTGAACTGTCTGCAGACAATGCTCCAGACAACACAGAATGCTGCTGCCAGACTACTTATTAGGTTAATTAGACAGTCTTACATCAACCCTATACTCAAAACTCTTCGATGGCTCCCTGCTGCGTACAGAATCCAGTTACAGATTCACACTGTTAACTTACAGAGCATTACACCGCCACCGCCGTCAAACAAGCTTTCATTGTCTGTCCCTTGCAACGCTTGTGGTGATCAAGCTTTGGAGGCAATAGCTCCTAATCTGTGGAATACTCTGGTATTTTTGTGAATTCTTCTCAAAGCCGGTCAAAGGAATATCTGTTTAAACTGGCATTTGGGTAATTTTTGTGCCTTAGGTCGGTATTTTATGTATTCATTGTCGATTGGTTGTTGTCTATTTTGATTGTTTTGTGTTTTTAGTTCTGTGCACTTTTTGAATACACTACAATTTTCGTTCTGCTCATACAAAGAGACTTTTGTCTATGAAGAACACAGATGGTAAAAATCAACTTTACTTATTTACTTCTTACTTTACTTACTCTAGACTGATCTCCCATGATAATACAGTGCACTCAGAACCGCCAGCCGTGAAGACCAAACGGCCGTCGTTGGAGCAGGACATAGCAGACACTCCAGTGGGATGGCATGTCAGAGCTGTGGACTTGTGGGGGTTTCCATCAAGGGGCATAATTTGTAGACCGACCTTGAATGAAGTTCAAAACATTTGATCAAAAATCACTCACTCATCAATTATATGCCAAAAATATAAATGTGTAAGTCATTTAAAAATGTTCAATTGAGGAGAGAGATGTATGTGAAAGATAAGAAAAGTGTGTACCTTATTTTTTGTGATGTATGCTAGGTAACGAGAGTTAGGGTCACGGTCTTTGGCGATGAGAAGAATGTTTATCTTTTGAATTGGAGACCCAAATGTAGGCCCTAAAAGAGTTTTTCTGCAATTAAAAAGCAAACCATCAGATTGCTTCTCACACCCCAAAAAAATAAATAATAATTTCTCACTTTTGTCTCATATTAGCATTCGATTGTTGTAACCAAACCTGCACATCTTGGTGGTGCAGTTGAAAAGTTTCATCTTGTGACGGTTAGAAGCAATGAGAAGAAAGCGCTCTGTGGTGAGGGGAGGGTACCAAGCCATACAAGTAGGCACTGCACTCTGCTCTATCCGCTCAGCACTCAGGATCAACAGTGCATCCTCACGGCTCTTCTCCAAATCATATTCCACCTGGATTGCTCCGAATCAAACACACAGACACACACAGACACACACACACACACACACACACACACACACACCTCATAAACCCACAAGCTCCCGTTAAAATGAGTACGGTGACAGTAGTTAAAGAATGCGTGCGCACCAGTCTGCGGTCTGTGCCCAGGGAAAGCAGTCTAAGTGTCGGGCTGTCGAGGTGTACTCCAAACAGGAGGTCAGTGATGGGCTTGTAGTGGGACCGGTGCCGCCCCAGGTACTTCCAACGCTGGGAGGTGTCACTTACGTGCAAGCGGAAGACCATCACCGCTTTACCTGCATCCTAAAAGTGGCACGAGAACGAAAAGTTGTAATAAGAATACTGTGCGCTCCAAAACATCACCATGTTCACGCTCCCTGGGTCACAACATTCATCTTTACTGAAGTTCTTAATGATTATGGTGTAATACACAGCAGCACCTTATGGGGATTTGAATACTTTATTAGGCTTTTGCTTGTACCATTGTATACATTTATATATTCTTTTGTTTAATGATATTTTACTGCTGTTAAATATAGAATTACAAAGGGAAAAAGAGGGGTGCCTATTTGTCACGGTTGGCTTACCGCTGTAGCCAAGTAGTTGGAGTCTGAAGAAAATGTGATGTGAGTGATACAGTCTTGACTGTAACAGAAACACTCCTCTGGAGTGCCCTGCAGCGTGCAAGCATCCAGCACATGAACCGCTCCACTGACAAAACCAACCGCCAGGTAAAACCCTGTTTAAGCACAGATTTACAGTCCACGTTACTGTGATTTATCATTTTTAAAAATGCAGCGTTATCAGTTACCAACAGTATATGGGGTCGACTGCCTGCATCTAACTACGCTGTATACTATAGCATTAGAAAATGATATGTCCTGTGTCACCTTGAGGGTCAAACGTGATGCACTGGACTTGTTTCCTGTCCACAAAGACCCTGCTGGAAACGACGACCTTGCGGTCATAGTCCCACACCTTCAGGACACCCCCTAGGCTGCACATGGCGACGAGAGGCTGCCTCGGATGGCAGGCCACCGCATGCAGGGGCTCACAATGTTCCCGCAGCAGAGTCTTGGCCACACCACCCCGGGCATTCACATGCACCACCGTGGAGGAGGTCGTAGACAGAACAAAATTTCTGCAAGAGGAAAGCGATAGAAACCAGTGAACAGTACTGTATTAAACATGCAGCATTTGCATAAGTAGGCTAAAAATGTGACATTTTACGCAGGCCAAGTTCCACTTCATACCTAATATGAAATGACTTGGCTTCTATGGTGCAATCCTCCAAATAGCCGTCAGTATCACTAGGCGGAGCCTCTCTCGAGAAGGATATGGAAGCTATTGGATCCAGGTTGAAGTCACTGTACCAGCTGACGAGTTTAATGTTTTCGTCGTAGAATTTCACGTGCCCCAGAATGTCACCAGTTACAATTAACCTGCACAAGATAAATGTCAAGAACATGTAAAACATTAGTTTGAAATGAGTTGTCAATCGGATTGAAATTTATGGAGCTGCCATTCATTTTCTACCTGTCAGTCAATGTGAGCACGGTGATGCCATCTGTCTGAACGGGAATGAGCTTAATGGGCCTCCTGCTTAGAGGGCAGCCTCGGGCCACGTCCCACAGGACTAGGTTGCCCGCCGAGGTGGCTGAGAGGACCTGAGCGCCCTTCCAGTGGAACACGGACTGACTGATCGCCCCGACAACTTTGTTGAAAGTCTGACAAGATGTGGGGAATAAATCCACAAACACATAAGTGCTATCATGTGCAAAATGTGGTTTCAGCTGAGTTCAAATAAATATAAAAACCTAAAAATAATCCTATTAAACCTTTCTGCTGGGTTGACAAGTGACCGGTAATATTACAGGGGTTTGATTAGAAATAAAGTAGAGCTTCTTTTAACAAACAATAATATGTATTTGAACACAAAATAGTTGATATGGCCTTCCTGCTTTTGGTGGTCCATACCTTGTCCTGGAGCACAGGCGCAATATATTCCAGGCTTCCTTTGTCCTGAAAAATACATATCAATAAGCACAAACTGCATACAGCACAGCATTAAAGGAGGGTCAACATTTAAAGATGCGTGGTACTTGCCCTGTTGTAAAACAGCACTTGGTTTGCACTGTTGCTGAGCAGCTGAGTGCTGTCATTCGGATTGAACAGGATGTGGTTCTAAAAAAGGAATAGGGAAACAATAAGCTCACATACAGTGCAAATTAGGGGCAATAAAATGTCACGGAGTCATCACACTATTACCTGTGAACCATATTCCGGCTTGATTTCAGTAACACATAATGGATCCTCGGTTTCATTAGTCCAATCCCAAATGCATACTTTCTGTAACCAGACAATAGATAGTCATCTATTCAGAGACATCGTCACAGCTAAACTGGCATAATAAACCTGGCACTCTCCCAATTACCTGAATATCTCCGCCCCCAACCGTTGCTAAGAGCTTTGTGTCCTTTGACAGGGCCAACGCAACAACACCCCCACCAGGGTGACACTCAAATAAAGTTCGAACGGGAATCCTGAAAGGCAGGTTCAGTGTGTTGCGATGAATCATGTGTGCAGTGCATAATGAGCGTAATTAAATGTTGTGTTTAGGTAGAGAACAGACTGTTACCCAGAATAGGAGTCCCAAATGATAACTAGGCTTTCCTGTCCTCTGTCGGCTGTCACCAGCCAGCGTCTGTCTTCGCTCACACAAAGACAGGATATTAGGCTACAGTGACCCTGTGCAGGGAAATCAAATAATGAATGTGGAGAACATCAACAAACAGACATAACTCAATAGAAAATGTTGAGCCAGGTATAAGTCACATCTGTGAACAAGCTTCTCTTAGAAAAAAGAATTCCTTGAGGTTAAGAAAAATGTGTCTCAGGCAAACAAACAAACAGAAGTTTTACCTGAAGGAGGTATTGAGAGTTTGAAGTGTGGTCGTACATGACAGCCACATGGCTGCCTCCATACAGGATCACTATGTTATCACGGTCTTGCAGACTGAAGACAGGGAGAACATGGTTCATGCCAAAGGTCCATTCAAGAGTCTGGAAGAAATTATATAAATTTGCAATAAGATAAAACTCCAGTGTTTCTACATGTTTTTTTATTATTTATTTTTTTAAATTTAATTTGGTACTTCACACTGTTAATTTTGAAGACAGCTTGGCATGGTGTCTTAAGCATTCAAATATATGAATGATCCTATCAGAATTACCAGTGCATGAGTTTTCACCCCAGAGGTCTTTGGCAACATTGTCCTTGGACTTGCAGTGTAGACTTGCGAGATAGCTTGATCTGAAGTAATTTTAGACACAGACTCGACATCTGATGTAAGATTGTTTTCACTCGGAACTCCATCACTGTTTTCTTCCTCACTTTTGCTAAAATTCTCTTTTTCATGAACCGTATCTGCATGTTTATCGTCCACATTGCTAGATGAACCTTCTACTTGTGGCTCTGGATCTTTTTCCTCCAAAGGCACAGGTTCTGGGCTTTCGGTCTTGTTGACCTCTTCAACATCTGACATGACTGCACCCTGCACTTTAAGTTTGGAGGGGACTTGTTCATAAAATGTACATCACCAACCCCAATAGTAATTTATAACACGTATTCATAATTGTTTGGCTTTCAACTGACATGCAGAAACATTTAAACGTATTTAAGGCAACAATAACTTCAGTAAGCTAAACTTATCTCTATGCCTGCAGTCTTGCACAGCCAGCATAGCAACGTCATCACAAACCCTAAACTGAAAGAGTTCACAATGTACATACCCGACAAAAACAGACTGAAAGTTGAATTTACAACCTCAAATCGGTCGTTATGGGACAGCCGGCAACCTAGTTTTCTAGCTAGCTAGTTTCATGTGAATTAACCACCCGAACCGACTTCGTATTTTTAACGCGTCTCGTTGCCTAGCTACAATTTAAGGGGAGGGCGGGGCAGGGCGAGAGAGCAGGGCACACAGAGATCTATGGGCACACACAAGCCAGTGAATCACGGAGATAGAAGAAGTCATAACTTAAATTTATATTGTGCATTTCTTATATCCAAGGTCACTTTACAGTAAAAAAAAATACACAGGATAGCCCAAAACAGACAAGGGGCAGAAGGCAGATAAGATAAATGTTAGATTCAGTTTGATTGACAGAACACAAAATCAAGTTAAAGCAACAATCACGATTTTTATTTTATTTTACTACGTCAAGTAAAATCATGCCAAGCAATGTTCAATGCCTCCAAAATATACTTTAGCCAGGACATGACTGAAAAAACAATTATTTAATTGAATATTTTTTTTGTTAAAAATCTTTCTTTTCGTGAGACTATTCTAGTGTTCAAATCGCATAGTGAAAATGATATCCCGATTAGGCGTCTTTCATTCCGTGACAATCATCTCGTCATGGGCAAGATGTTGCATCTATTAAAAAAAAAAAAAAAAGGAAAAGGAACATTTTGATTACCATTGCCATTTTCAATGATGTATATAAAAGAAAACATGTAGAGTCTGGACTAGGAAATATTGTGATACATTGCTTATCTAGATTTTGTCAAAACACAATAAAAAAATACCCCAGTAGTCCTCTTCCTGACCACCGCTGTGGTGTCAAGTTCATCTGAGTTCGCTGGCCGTTTCGAATCACTGCAATGCTCAATGATTTCTGCACAACAAGAACAAATAAAAGATAATATTTACAATGAAAGTATGCTTTCTAATTTGATATTGTGAGTTGTGTCACACTACCGTGGCCTACCCCTTCGCTATGCTGAACCACGGAGGCAATATTCTGGAGATTCTGGAAGTTTCCAGTATTGACAGAGCCAAACTCGATAATTTCATCACTGACTTGAAGGCCCTGCAAGTACAAATGTTAAAACAAGTCAGACTTTTCAAATCTAAAGAACAGCAATCTCAAAACTTATTTTGAAGGTTCCAGAGCTGGTGAGAAAGAACAGCTTGTGAACAGGGTCTGTCAAAAAGTAAACTGTTGAAGAATATTAGGAAGGGATTATGAACCAACAGTTTCATATGAGTAGCACGCTCCAAAAGATTATGTTTTCCCCACAAACTGTTAATCAAGCAGTATATTGCAGTGTTACAGTAGGTATCATACAGCTCGCCACGCAGGAGAACCCTCTGTCACTGCGTCAACACGAGCAAAGGGAGTAGGCAGGGTAACTTCTTGCTCCATGGACTCTGCCTGGGCTTCCGCCTCATCACGACTATGTTTGGCTTTCTCTCTGGCATGAAGCTTATGCAGAGCTTCCTCTATCTCCACCATGATGTCCTTGTGATCATTCTGCAGGCCTGTCAACAGACGTCACCATTAAGTCGTATTAGAGAGGGGAATATAGAACAGACGGTATGTTTAAAATATAAACAATAACTAAGCTATTTAAGGAAAACTTGATATGAGAATGTGCTGTCTATTTCTTGCTTTTAATAAGACACAAATCGTGTCGTGCATAATAACGACTGACTGGCTGGCTAGATTTGCTTTGCTTTGACAACAAATTAATTAATCTTTTAATGAAGAAGGACTGCAAGGGGTTGGTGCTTACAGGAAATATTATGCCTTGCTGATCTCACAACGTACACATCAACATCTGCACGTGGGAAACCCTCACCATCCACCAGGGGACCTTGAACGCCAACACCTTGCTGAAATCAAGATAACATTTTAGTATAAAAGCATACATTGAATTTGCGCGCGCGCAGGCATACATACAAACAAACGTGCACATACGTACATACAAAAACGAAGCTAGCTCTCAACATGTTGGTTAGCTAATCATCTAAGCTATCGTTAGCATGCAGCCCGCTGGATGACGTTTTGACTGGTCAACTGAACACTTTTAAGAGCTACATAACTTACATCTTCCAAGACGTTGTAATACGCTTTGATCTGTTCTTCAATTTCGTCTTTCTTTTTTACAAGATTTTGAACATCATCCAATGTTATCGATGACGCCGTATCGTTGTTTACCTCTGTCATTTTCATGGCTTCAGTTGTAGGCAAACACAGCGTACTGTGGACGCCTGCTACGTTTTTGAACTACAACCATCTGAGTGACAAGAATTAAAGGAACATACCACCTAATATTAGCGCACAGGGCTAGTGCAATTGTTGCTAAAGATAGTTGAAATTTCCAGAAAATCTTTACTAACAGTTGTTTTTTATTACTCATATAACATACTAACATATTCTTCATAATATTTGGAATAAGTGATTTAGACAAACTGTTTGAATAGAAAGAAAATAATTACACATTCAAATATGGAAATTTACATTCTTCAATGGCCTCAATTAACATGAAACTAGTTTTATTATTAAACAATGCAATACTTTAGTAATTTTTGTTTTGACTGAGACATTTTATTTTTTAAAGATATAGTCTGAAAATATAAACTTTCTTTTAATTTGCGTAAAATATGTTCACATTAACTTTACACCGCCATGAATTATGGGGCAGTTCGGGTGTATTTTAAATTTACAAATATGAACACATTTGTAATAAAGGTAACGTAATAAATTCAGAGTGCTGTAGATACCGCAGGTTTAAAATGTATGTAAAGGCTTGAGCTTTAAGCAATGAATCTTAAAAGTGGTGTAACAAACATCTTCAAAAAGTTGCATTTGTTAGATAGCACACAAGTTTAAGTCTTAGAGGTATTTCTCATATATTCCAATAAAACCCTCACCAAGTTAAATATGTAAACAGGTGGATGGATGCCCTCTGTATTAAGCAAAACTGAATACTCACCTAGCATATTTAAATTATTCAATTATGTTAATTTCTCAAGAAAATATCTTCATTGGCTGTGGTTTAAATGTGCAAACACTGCATTTAGTGGGAGTGATCTCTATATTAAGGTCTTTGAAGCATCCCATGTGAAAAGTGTTGGTAGCTTTCACGATATTGACGAACAGTCCAATCATGAGAACTTTATCAAACTACATACTAACAGAATAGCCCGGAATCTGTTTATTTTCTACCAAAGTTGATAAGGTTAACATTCAGACTCTGATGGGTTGTCAGGGTTAGACTCTAGATCCTTTAGAAGCAGCCCTAACTGTTCATTGGCTTCATCTTCCTGCACACCTATAGGCTGGTCTGAGGTGGAATGACCATGCAGAGCTTCGGCCTGGTTCTGTATTTCTTGCTGGGCCAATGATGCTTGGGCTTTTGCCTCGTCGATTTGGGACTGGACAGTCTGCACCCACATCTGAAGCTGTTCTTTAAGGGCAATCACTCCTTCGCCCACTTTCTCTTGTCGGTCTGTCAGATTCTCCAACTGGTCCTGCATCGCAGCAGCAATTCTTTGTCTTCCTCTTACTCCCATTGACTCAGTGGGAGCAAGGCGACCCTGCATGTAGTCTTCAAACTCCTCTGAGCTTAGGTTGAGCGCTAGCCCATCAAGCTTCTCAATGAAGGCCACAGCACAAGACTACAATTTGAAAATAAAACAAGCGTCAAAAGCAGAATCAAAGAATGAAATTGATTCAACACAAATTGGTTGCGGCTGTGACGTACTAAAGCGGCGTTATCTAGTGTGATCGTCGCCATTACCAAATTGGTGAAGTAGTAGCCACTCTCTCCCGCCATCAGACTGTGTGGGAGGCCGAAGCGAATCACATACTGCAGGTTGGAATGAAGTCGCGGCGGGTTGGCTTTCAGCACCACATAAATGAGGCCTGACAGATAGTCGTCAGCATTGGCGGGCTCGCTGTTGGACGAGGAGAGGGCTTTGAAGACGTTTTGACTGCACTTGGACACGCAGGCAAGCTTGTCCTGAGGTGCTCGCTTGGCATCCATCTCGATAATGGCTGAGGAATGGAGATATTTGAAAACATTAGCCAACACACACATTTTTAAACTAAAATGTTTGATCACTGATTTGCAATATGGAAATTAAATAAAAAATGAAAACCTGTTATTGCAGGAAGAAATGGGTCTCCTGTGATTCCAGTACTTTCACCAGGAAAGGGCACTCTCAGCATTTGGGGTGTCACCCAGTTTAAAGAACTGCATAAATTCAACATAGTCTCTTTTGAAACATAAGGCTTTTTTAAACATAGCCAAAGAAGTAAGACATTGATTTATGTCCAAAGATGAACTTCTAAATTAAACATATTAGCTGATCGTAAGTTAATTAATTTGTGAATTTAATACAGTTCAGCTAGAATAGTTAGTAAGCATATCTGAAGACCTTACCGAATCCTTTTTTGGAGTGCCAAGTCTTTCTGTTCATCATCACAGCTGTCGTGACAGAAAACCCATTTGTGCAGACGAGTCATTATGAGCTTTTCAATATGCTCCATCATCTGAGAAACCTGAGCCTCCGAAAGGCCTGGAAACGGTCAAATTTAACAGTTTGTAACCCAGCCATGGCTCAAGAACAATTTCAATGTTTGCATGTCATGTTACAGACGCATGAAATGTGGTTGACAATATTAGCTCTCACACTGTACTTACTGACAAAATGGTCAGCAATATTCTGGTAAAAGTCTTGAACGTGGTCCGACTGCTTGTCTACTGGCAGATCCTGAAAAAATTGTTTTCATTCCATTTTGAGGACCCAGCTTTCATTAATGACAAATGTTGTCGATCTCTAAAATTAGGAAAAATGTAATTTATAGAAGTGCATAGGACAAAAAGACAATTACATGGTAAGCTTCCATGGTACTGAGGAAAGCAGTGCAGCGGGACTGCAAGCGATTTGAAGATGGGCTCTTTAGTAGCTTTAAGAAGCTGGTAAAGTCTCCAGGTTCAAGACCCTGGTAGCCTTTTAAACTCTCCAAATGGGCCTCTGTGGGGTCTACAAGAAACGGACAAAAAAAATTCCTTTTATTGTCATGATATCATCAAAAATAACAACTTGTAACGTTAAACTGTGCGGAAGCAGAAAGAACCACCTTGCCGCTTAGGAGGCGATGGTCCGCCCCAGAAGAGTCTCCTCATTGTGTTGACTCGCCGACCCTTCTCCATACTCTTCTTCTCCTCAAACTTGGAGAAGGTGACGGGAGAACGAGATCCTCCATCCCGGACTCGGCTACAGAGAAAGTGACACAGTCAGACGCTTCAACTACTAAATTAACATACTTTAGGTGACCAATCATTTCATGATTTGCATTTCCCTTACCATGTCTCTTGACCCTGGGCGTCTGCTTTGCGGGCTCTTTCTCTCCAACACTTGGAGCAAAATCCTTGCCATGCAGGGTTGCCGTAGTAGCCACAGGCATCCTTGCAAAGCAGCTCTGCCTGCGACATTCGGATTCCTCGTTGAATATCCCCTGACATTACTGAGTCCTCTTTTGTTGCTATCAATTGAGTTTTAGAAGGATATCCTAATGAATGAGCACAGACATACATGCACATATATGACGAGGCAGTTTGTCATGCAAAACTAAGGAATGACATGCTGTGGATCTAGGATGAGACAACGGTGAAACAGGCTTTTTTGACATTTTGGAAAAAGTTATCTTCCAAGATCTATGGACTAACGTTAGTCTTACAGGGGGGAAAGCATAAAGCTCCGTCCTATTTTGGTAAAGTTAGCAAGACTAGTTCATTAACTTGTGTCGTGCGTGCGTGCTAGAAAGTAGAATATCCCTGGGTAGTTCAACGCAAGCCTCGAGCAAGTGATGCCTTGACTGAGCTGTCAGCGTTAGCTCTAGGAGGCTAATTATGGCTGCCTCCTACCTCGCCATCTAGCAAAGTTTAGGTTTTTAGTACGCTCAAACCTAACAAGACATCGTTATTGACAATACATATATCTCGATTACATAATCATACATTACCTTAACGAACGTCGATATTGTAGCCAATTATGTAAAATTTGTTGCGTGTTGTAACTAGCAGCTCGAGTCACTTGTTGTGAACCTAACTTGTTTGGATATATTCTAGTACTAGCGACGGACAGCGTTTCCGTCCGCAAGTTCTCCTCCCCTTTTGTATATCTCGGACTGTGGTAATAGATCAACTAGGATATGTAAAATTTACTTTAACTCTCATGCTCACTATGCAGTGAAAACGAAAAATGTGTCCAACATTTTTGGTATGCGGTCAATGCTTCTGAGCCGATGGGTATAAAAAACACGAGGAATTCTTGATAATCTCTTCGGAGTGGTACGTTGCAGTCAGGATGGACAGTTTTTTTTACATAGCCGGTGAAGTAAAAGCAAATGCTGGCGCACTCGTGACTTTGTGTCCCTTTACTCGCGTTGTCGCCCGAGACCAAGTAAGCCTTTAGATTTTTTTGTGCATTTATTTCAGATACTTTACCTAACATTTACAAATATACGGCATGAAATACCAAAATAGTTACAGAATGTATAATACAAGTTTTTTTGTCTAGTTATAGAAATGGTTTGGCATGATCATAAAACAATTGAAAGGGGCTTGAAGACAATTCGAAATTTCAAGTCACGGAGAGCTTCAATTTCTTTTTCTTCGATTTAAGCATCTGTGGCATGGGGATTTTGAAGGCAGTCCTGTAAGACAAGGACGGTAATGAAACAAAATATAAAAATATGCATGCATGCTGAGATATACCAGGACCGAACGCCTCATAAAAATGGTGTAGAAGCATGGTTCCAAGATAGAGTACTTACTCGCATGTTGTACAGATGGGGCTGAAGTTGCAGAATACTTTGAGGAAAATACAAGATAAGTTGAAGCATCATCTTAATAAGCATACAACTAAAACCAACACTCTTAAAAACGTCTGTTTAATTATAATTAAAGTAATGTAAGACATACTTACTTGACAAACATACAGAGCAGACATAGCCAATTTCAATGAGGTTTTGATGACAAAAACAAGCAGCCCGGTAGTCCACATGAACGGGTGGCGGCAATACCAGTTGTGAGCGTTGGTCAGAATCAGGCAGGAATACCCACTGTAAATACAATATAATATCAATATACAGCATAACAAAATTCTTAATCAGTCACTTTTTATAAAAATACATATTTTAATGTTGTACATCTTTAAATACATCTCACCAAAAGATATTGTGCAAGGGCAATCTTCTGAGGTATTTTCAGGTACAATCCGCCAGTAATATCACATGCCTGACATGACCAGTAGTTGTGTGATTATTGTGACAACACATGCAAAATACTCAACACAAACTGGAATATGCTTAATAAAGATTTGAAGAAAGCACCTGCTGAAGAAGACCCGATTCAGAGTCCAACACACAGGCATCGATCAGAACATTCTGAAGAAAAAACAACACCTTTTAACAAAAGATTACATAATGCAATGAAGACGGAAGGAGGATGACCAAAGTAAAGCATCTCACTTGTTTTTGGGCAGCAAAGATGACATTCATAAAGTTCATGTACTGCAAGGCACAGTCTTCTGCTGCTTTGATTACCTGAGCAGTTAAAAAACAAAACATTCAAATAATTCACTATTCATGCAAATTACATTTGCAATATCACATGGAAAAACGTTATGACCATATATCTCAAATACCTACCAAAATTCTGGATTTTATTTCTTGTCCAGCTGAAAATTAAAAACATGTTCATAAAAAAAGCTATATGAAAACTTATATAAAGTTTGTAAAATCAACAAATTAAAATCATTGGTTTTACTTAATAAAATGTTTTTAAATAGGTTTTGTGTTTACCTTCTAGGTCCTTTGTAATTCTGTGAATGTCTAAACATTAAAAGTTAAAGAAATACAAGGAAACATCTCTCTTGACAATAATGTAAAGTTAAAGGCTTACTGAAAACTGAAATCTTTGTTTAAATCGGGAGAAGGATACAACAGAGGGCTTTTGAAAGAGACCCAGCCAACAGTGTCTTTGTTTGATTTCCTCTGACTTCAGCTGCCAATCAAATGTGAAATGTCAAGTGTTGAGCTTTATCTTGGTCATTTCTCTTTATAGCAGTATAATTAAAAAGCTGTGGAACTTACTTTTTGTCATGAGATTCCTAATCTCTTCAGCGACAAGGTCATTTGCAATAGACAGCAGTTCGTATTTTCCATCTCCACAAGTTGGTGCTACATCCTCTCCTGGTCCATCCCCAGCACCGCCATCTCTAGATTTCCAGTTCTTACATGGATACAGGAAGTGACTGTCGACGAGTAGAGTAGAGAGGAGGCAGGTACAATAATATTTTATATCGGCACGATTTTAATGTAATGATTGATTAATCACTTGCTTGAAAAAAATACCTATCTAGACAGTGGCTAGCAATAATGGCTAGCTTATTAGTCCTGGTCATGACCATGTGTGAGTTTCCCATCACCATGACAGCATCCAAACATTTGGATAAGGTGAACTAAAGGGGACAAACAACAAGAATTGAGCAGAATGAATGAAGTATTGTAGAAACTCACTCAAATATCTGTCACTAATACAGCTAACGTAAATGCTTAAATGTTTCACCTCGGTTTTTTTTTGGACTTGCTGGCCCCACCATATCGGATTTACGTCAACAACAATTACCAGCAGGCTGTGTTCATCCTCTGCAGAAGAAGCAAAAAAGCCAGCGTTTTTACGGTTATGAGAA
>JAVQJS010114302.1:0-17869 GCA_036024795.1 Galaxias rostratus | reverse complement strand
AAACATAAGCAAAAAGAGAATCATTTAAACAAAGATTACACGTCATTTTCTTTTTCCATTTTTTTTTTTTTACAACGTTAAACGAAGAAAAAAAAAGTTTTATCTCTATACTCAAGTGTAAGTAAAATCTGAAAAACAAAGAGGTTTAAATAAGAATTTCTTAAGATATAGAATAGTCCTCATCATAAACATTCCATTTTTTTTCCTTTCATTGCTCGACGGCAAATCTTTTCAAAAGAAAAGAGCTCGGTTAAACTTTCAGCACTCTACTTGCCATAACTCAGGCTATGACCTCGCCCACCTCCCAAACCCCTTGTTTGCTCAAAGATGACAAAGAGAAGAGAGGATGTCGAGAAATCAATAAAGTGGGAAGATGAAAGCGGGATTACGGCTGAATGAGGTGGAAGCAGGGAAACACATCTTGCAGGCTAACAATTAAAAGTGTGTGATGACAGCGAGCAGAGAATGTTTTTGGGGAGTTTAGGTGTTTTTGGAAAGGGGAGGGGTGGAGTCCCATGGGAAAGTTTGCATTGGCTTAAATAGGGGCAGAGCGTCACAAAACTGTTCTGACCAGTCGTGGCTGATTGGAAATTTAATTTGTGACATTATTGATATACGATTTTGAATGACCTGAACTAAAACACACATCAGTCTAACCTTCCATGAACGTTTAAGTGGCACTCTGCTAATTCAGCATTGTCAAAAGTGTACCGCTTGATCTAGCCTCAACGCACACACAAAAGCCAAACCATTTACAGTATAAAAGTCTGTGTATGTGTTTGAGTGAACCAGGCAGACACCAGGTCCAGATGTAGGCACAGTTCAGCATGTGTAAATGTGTGTGCCATCCAAACGTTTGTCCTAATCCATCCAGCACGGACACTCCACAAAATCTTAGGAAGAAGTTCAGGGAGGAAGGGGATGGAAAAGGGATGGACTGAGAATCCTTAAAGGATATTCTGGGAACATTCCGAAAACAAAAGAGCGGTTGCCATTGACGACAGTAGTAATCAACTCCCATTGGTGTGTCTGCAGACGCCAGTGGAAAGGAGAGAAAGGGAAGGAAAAATAGAGAGAGAGAGGGGGAGGGGGTCAAGACACATATTTAGGTGCTGTTGGGCTTTGATTGATGTCCCCACAACCTGAGGTGGTGGTGGTGGATGGAGGGTGAAGGTTGATGTCCACCCTGTGTCGCGTTGAAGGATGGGTTAAGGCTGAGTATGGTCAAAAATCATGGTGCTGGAGGAGGCAGCGGGCGGGGGGGGGGGGTGTCTGGGTTTTGTGGGTGAGGTGGGGTGTTGGGACCACGACATGGGGGTTTAAGTGGTGTGCTGAAGTCCCGTGCTTGGCGCCAGTAGCAGTGCTTTGTCTGGTATTGAGGTAAGAGCACAGTCTAAAAAGGGGTGCTGGGGGTTAAAGTGTGTACAAAGTATGTATGACGCCTTCCTCGTCTTCCTCCTCGTCTCTCCTTGGGGCGCGCTCAGGAGCACTCCTCCCCGATGCGCTGGCAGGAGCGGCCCACCTTGCGGTCCAGCTTGACCATCTTCAGGACCGCCTCCTCGCGCCCGCGGCCCAGGTGGTCGAAGAGGCAGTCGTGCTGCTCGGGGAGCCGGTGCAGCATGCAGAACACGTAACCTGAAAACGACACGGCAGAGGGCGTGAGGCGCCGCGGGACCAGGGGACGCACGGGGGGGACTGGGCCGCCGTCGGCTTGGCGGGGGCGGGGCCCGGGCTTTGGTCTCGGATGCGGTCGTCGGCGGACCGGGAGCGCGGCGGTATCGCTCCTCCGACGCGGGCCTGCCGGCGAAGGAGGCTCGTTAGCCCCTGCCTTAATGTATTCATTAATACCCGTAACGTTCCTGACACCAATGAGCTGTGATTAAAAGCCTGACAGACTGACACTCGGCGATTACAAAGCGAGTGTCGGAGAGGAGACGTGTAAACAGGGGGTTGGCTTGAGGCGAGCGGAGCGGGATGCAGCCTTTTTTTCTTTCTTCTTTTTTTTTTTACAGCTATTACCATATTTGGCTTCAAACACATAAATATAGCTTTCATAATTCCACAGCATTAGCGAGCTAAGTACCCTTTCATATACAGCTTAGGAGATAAATTCACATAATAGCCATTAAGTCAATGGGTGTCGATATACATAATATATTGATTAAACACTATCAAATCAAATAATATATTTGTACAGCACATTTCATAACAGTATATTCCATGTCCATAATGTGCGTAGACTGATGACTATTAGTCTACCTAAAAGAATTTGGTTCATCACAACCGTTGAAAGCCAGGAAGACTTCCGACCTTGTGAGGCAAATACTTTCATTTGTTACATACAACTCATTAGCGCTGAAATTATTGATAACTTTATTTTCTTTGTGAAATGTCCCCTATAATTTGCTTGTGCTTTCATTCATATCTAAAGAAATGCCTTTAATGCTCAAAGCTCGGCTTTAATTCTCCCTTGAGGACAGCAAAGTGCTGTGGACGCCAAGATTTCTATACATACAAAAATGAAGGCTACTTTAGACCTTTCATGTGGCTGCTCTGTGCTTATATGTGTGTGTGTGTGGGTGGGTGCGTGTATCCGTGTGTGAGCCATCCAGCTTACCACAGCGGCAGGAGCCCAGCTCTTGCTGCACCAGCTCCAGCTTGGTTTGGCAGCGGTGGCAGCGCCGGCGGCTCCTCTGTTTGGGGCCCCGGCGGGCTGACGATGAGGAGGACGATGATGAGGATGATTCTTCGGAGGCCGGGACCTCTCCCACTCGCGCCCGTTTCTCTGGGGAGACGTCGCTCTCCGACTCGGAAGCTGCTCGTGCGACACACAAACGCACCGGATTATCCCCAAATAATTAAAGTGAGAATTGTAGTTAAGTTATAAAGTATTTGTTTTACAATAGCAAGTAAAATGTGATAAGATTGTGTGAATAGTGGGGAGAAATCTCAAAAGGCTAGCTGTGTTAAACGGACACATTTTACAGGTGAGCTTATGGCTGGGTTGGCAACATTTCAGAGCTCCGTACGGTAGGAGAAATCAGCAGCTGGGTCCTGGCTCCAGTCTATTCCCCCAGAATACAGAGGCTGAAACCTCCCTCTGTCAGCTTTTCTCATCAGTCCTGGAGACTTTTTCCCTGGCTCGCCTGAACAAAGATCTCGGGTTGGATAAAACTTTGAGAACGAGGCCAACCTGGCCGTCAGAATCTTCCCATGCCATCGATTCTCCAGTGCCGTTATCCAATGGAATCTCCAGGGCAGCCGATGTGGACGACCGCTAGCTCTTAATGGTCTCCTGCAGTCCACGGCAGACTGCTCAAATGATCCCTCTCCGCTTGCTGCTGCCTTGCACCACTTTCCTTACCCTTTACTCTGCGCGTGCGTGTGTGTGTGTGTGTGTGTACATTATGTTTAAGGCTCTCATCCAAACAGAAAATAGATCATTTTAATATTTGCTACAAACATCCCACTCCACGTGGAAACATACACGGGTCAAATTTATGACAGCTAAGACACTGCAGCGAATTCGCCCTTTTTGAAATGCCAGGGAAATGCAATACTCGAGATAGGACAGCTTGTTCTCTCGGCAAGTTCGGCGTTGGGTCAATTAACCCAGGGCCTGGAGATCAATCCGCGGCAGCCGATCCCGTGGTCGACCCGTAGCGCCTCCGTTTCCGCTCCCTCCAGTGGGCAGGCGGCTGCACTATGCAAACGCGGCCCCGACCGCCACGGAGTGCGTGGATGCGCTGTGGCCTACCTGATTCGCAGGGCCGCTTTGTGGGGGTGGATAATGTGCCGAGGGCTGTGTCTGTGCTGGAGACTTCTGGAAGGAGAGGAGAAATACAACGCAAGACGTGGCATTAGGTAACTCTCTCCTGCCGCCGAAAGACCATACAAATAAGGAAAGTGCAGCCTTGTTTGGTTCATTCAACATCTGATAGACTCACGGGCCCTTGACCTGTGTGGGCCAGCTGCTTCTTTTATGAAGACATTACCTAGGCCTCTGCTGCAATAAACTAGCTCTTTACAACATTGCCAGCCGTCAACCCCTCCCCTCCCCTACCTGCATAAGGACAAATATAGCAAAGATAGAAGCGACGCAGCAGTAGACAGAAAAGCTGTTTTGAACGGTAACTCACATTCAACCGAGGCTATAATGACTGGCACCATTAGAAAACCTTAGATAAGGTGAACGAACCACGCAGACAGACGGCCACAAATTAAAAGGGGGAGGAGGGGATGGAAAAGGGCTGTCGTTTCCACGGTGACCCCCCGCTCTTACCCTCCTGTGCAGGTAGAGGAGTGGCTCCCGTGTCCGCTGGCGAAGGCTCCTCCGGGGTGACCGGCGCCAACGACAGAGATTGGCTGCTGCTGCTGCTGCTGCTGCTGCTTTTCTCGTTACAGAAGACATCGGACTGGCTGCTACTGGGGCTGGCGGCCTCGGACGCACAGTGTTCGTCTGGCTGTTTCTTCTCAATGTCTTGGTGACAGAAAGAAGAGATGGGGGAGACTGAGTCTGGCGGTTTGCAGCCGCGTGCGAGTGTGTGTTGGTGTGGGCGTGTGTGTGTGTCTCAGCAGGGGTGATATTGAATAACCCTAGTTAAGGAGTGGCAATGATGGAGCAGAGGTTTGAAGAGGGTGTGGGTGTCTCTCATTGCCCCCTCCAATCCCACTATTTACACAACCAGAGCCACTCGATGCCACTCCAGTACGACAGCAGCAGAGATAGGAGGCAACAAAACAGCAGTATGAGGAGCATGCACCGTTCCTTTTTCCTCACACTCAAACAGAGTGCGGGAAACGATAGCAAATACCTACCAGAGAAACATTTGGAGCACAGATTCATGGTTTTGCTCGAGCTGTGGAGAGAAGATAAAAAAAAAAAAATGATCGTTAATCTTTACAATTAGTGCTGTTTTGAGATGAGACTAAAATTAGATTCAGCCTATCCCTAATTAAACTTACTGCGATTGTTCCATTCCCAATACGTTCAACGCTTCCTTTGACACAAACACCAGACTAAAATGTTCAATCCCATGAATATACATTACTTCGCCTATTGCAGTGTTTCTGAGTCAATGAAAACAAAGACACATCATTGGCTGACGGTTTGACATACGTCCAACATAAATAGCATATTTTTATACATATTGCATATATATATAAAAAACTTTCTGTTAAATACACTTTCCGGCATCGAGTTCTCACTGTAACCCAGTCTGTACCGAGTGGATAGTGGCAACAAGCAGACCCTCTTGGCTTCGAAGGTGCCACCTGGGAGCAGTTCGATTGCAAGCACCAGAGACAGGTGGGGACGAGGAGGCCGAGCTCCAAAGGAGTGGGATATCCCTCGTCCAAGTAAGACTCTTATACAAACACTTATCATGAGAATTCAAGGTAAGGAATGTAACGTTTGTTTGTAAAAGAAAACAACGCAGACCTTCGAAGACTAATATAAAAATTAAGATAACAGATGAATACAGGTTACTACTTTGAGCCTATTTCTGTATCAAAAGGGGGAAACACTGTCTGCTTGAAAGGAAAGATGTGGTCCACAAACATAAATGTATATGCTTTCTATTCATTTCAGTTTGTTTTGGTTGTTCATAAAATCGATGCATTTTGCCTCTCCATGTTATAGATTTTTTTATAAGAAACCTGCTTGTCAGGCAGAGGTAAATGTGCAACTTCACTATCTGCTGCCCAAGCTAATAGCTGTTGGCATTGGCAACATTCTGGAGTGACGCTGACCCACTAAATACTTCCTTTTGTCAAGAACCACGTAGCATTTTACATATTACAGCCTTAAGTGAGACAATTATCCATTCATAAGCCATTTACTAAGACATCGAGCAGTTAGTGTCAACTAACCAAATACCAAGAACGATGCAGGGATATCATCGCTCTTCAATGAGGGGACAAGTGGAGGTTAGACCCATCCCTGGTCGGGGAGAATCAGGTCCAACTCTTTGCGTTGTGTTTTGCCCATTTCTGCGGGAATGTGGGAACAACGACAGCCCTGTCTCTGGGCTATTTGCAAAAATAACAGGGCTCTCCTCAGGTGTGCTCCTCAGCGCCGAGTGCTCTCCAGCCCCCATCATGCGTGACGGTCGGTCATATCAGTCACATCCTATTTATTTTTGGGAGCTCTGCTACACCCTTGTCCCCGTTTCTAAATGCAGGGACGGGGAGCGCCGGCTTCACTCCCGTCGCCTCGGATACTGAGAGGAGGCACTAATCACGAGGACCATAAGAACCAGAGGGCACACGGATAACCGCTGGCAACAACAACAACCGTGTCTTGTCATCTCTGCAATCACAGGTAATCATAATCATGGCCCAATCAAAAACGCAGGCAGGTGGCGAAGGGGAAAGAGAGGGGTTGGGGAGAGGCACGAGTGTGACAGAGAACAAGTGTTAGTGAGGAGAGAGGACCCCTGAGAGCACTAACAGTTTTCAGCCATTAGTGATGTGAATAATGACGGTATGTTTGGAAAAGAATACCGGGCCAGTGTCTCCACAGCACTTCTGTGGCCTGCAGGTTGAGTGACAGCAACACAAACTAAACCAAGGAGAAGAAAGGATCCAAAATAAAATAAAGACCAAAGCATTGAAGACTTACAGCTGCATAGTTTAATAGCATGGTGATTGGTGAGTATCGCAATACTAGCCTTTACTGAACTAATACAGTAAGACAGACTTTAATTCTAAACCAAGATCACACTTCCATAGCACACAGTTAAAAGTAATAGCCTGCGATATAGATTTGGACCTCTGCTTGCTTAGCTGCTTATCTGTTCAGATAGCAGTTTTCTGAATACCAGCCCATGGTGCCAGGTACAAACTTGATGACCTAACCTAGGCATTCATTCCAAAAGCAAATGAAAACAAACCACGTGCACTAATGCAAACCAAAGGTTGCCAATAATAAGATGCGAACGTGAACGAAGACATCAGTAGCAGCTCTTGTAAGATTAGGTAGCAAAGCCTCTAAATATATTTAAAGGCGGTCGCATTAGGTTGCAGCCGCTTTCAAAAGCAGAAAAAAATGGGGCTATATAGAAAGCTCCAACCACAAATAAAAAAACCCCACTATATATCTTTTTCCAGCTTCTCTGGCCCCTTGCTCACTCCTGCAAGACAATCAAGTGTGATGTTCCCTGAGAAGCTGAAGATAGCATGAGCAAGGACTTGTTTATTTAGCAAGTATGCAGCAATAAAACATTTCTGTCTCGTCGAGAGCATCGTTGAGGACTAGACAGGACTACCGGTCTAAGATTCTCCCTTTGAGACAAATTCAAACAGAAAGAAAATAAAAGATATTGAATGGCTGGACTGTGGTTCAGTGTTTGTTTCAATATGTTTACCACCTATCACCTTTCTTTGGTGAAATGTATGAGATGACCAAGTAGATTGATCTGCATTTGTTGTTACAACAATGTTGTCTTTGACACAGATCAATGATTTGGTCAATTGTCACTCTGAACCATCGTGACAACACATGGTCCATTACAGTCAAAGTGCAAACAAAAACTCTAGCCACTGTTGAAGGCTATGTGCTATTATACTGCATCTCTCCTTTAACATTACACAAGGTGTAACACTGCAAAATGCTGTGCAGCATGTGATAAGCGATAATGCTCATCTGTCTTTACTGTAGCTTTCCCTTGTTTCATGACCTGCCAAAAGTCATGAATTAATAGGGAAGCGGCCAATTGAATAACATGTAAATGCAAGGCTAATAACAGATCATTAATAATAATTACTGGCCTCCATGTAAAAGTACTTGTGAACACTAATGTTCTGTATAGATGTCGCTATAACGTTACCTGGCAACATTTTTGTACTATAACGAACAGCAAAGGATAAAATTCACACACTCATCGGTTGTAGCAGCTAATTTTGCTAAACGCTCGGCTCGATTAGTCATATTTGCTTCACTTCTGAGTTGCATAAGCTTTGTAAACGTGTATAGTCACTGATGAAATTATCATTAGCCGTCAGCTAAAGGAAGCATACCATACGCAACGTAAACTAGCGAGCTAGCTGTCGCCTTATCATGTCCGCTAAAGCACTAATTACCATCAATCCCCACCCCCAACAAGGCCCAGCTAACGTTTACTGATGTAAAGGTTTGCTGTACTGCTAGCAAACGTTAGCCACGCACAATAGCTTATGGTTTCTCCAACAACACTCAATGGATTTAAGTAATTTAAGTTATAGATAGGCTGCTATGGGTAACGTTAGATTAAATGGACCGGCCTCTCAAACGGTATTGTTAGCAACGTAATAGGTTACACGCCTTACCCCCAAAAACCACAAGGACAGCGCGGTGGTATACTGGGCGGATTGCTCCGTTCGCTGCCCGTGTCCCCCATAGTTGTTGTCTGTGGTTGGTATATTCAGGCCCTCGCAGCAGGTGAATCCGGGGATGAGGTTATGGCCTTGTATTTGTATATTGATTCCTCGGCCTTAAAATTGATACAGAGATGTTTTGCGTTTAAGTAGCTGGATAAAAGTATCAACAGAGAAGCAAAATTAAGTCAAAATAAACGGCCACGGCTAAATAAAAAGTTAAACGATAAAAACTTTGTAAATACAGCCGCGTACAGTCCAACGGACCGCACCGGGGAATCGAGGCCGATCAGCTGTAGTAGTAACGGAAGAACCAATTGCGTTCAAGGGGTGACTAGGGGCATTACAGAGTACAAAAGTTAACCAAACGTGCGCGTAGTAAAAAAAAAAAAAGAAAAGCAACATGGAATAATTTTTCACCCAACAGTATTTACAAAATTGTAAATAGGTAATGTTCGGTATAATGTATATATCTACAGTTACACTCAATTAAAAAATGTAAACAGCTATGGTATATTCCATTTTAGCCTTTATCAGACAGCAAACTTTTCTACATGCACCGGTAAAATTATCAAAAATTAGTAATACTTTCATGGGTATATATTGCATTGAGTAACCTTAAGTAAAATTCAGTGTTTTGTCTTGCTCATTTGAAGGACAAATTAATAAAGCTCTTCTCAGGTTCAAATGTGGAACGTAAAGAAAAACCCACAAAGGCTTTGATTGTTGATGTTAAGTGGTGATGACATTTGGAGGCAGTTCTAATAGTTGTTGATGAATGGATGAAATTAATATCAACAAGTTGTATTTTGTTTTGCCATTCTCTAAATTCTTGTTCCATCTTATCTCTTGTCCCAAACCGTTAGTTAGAGTTGTATGTTCATTACTCAAATCTCTACGTATTAGTAGATCAGCCACTTAGGGGACCACATATACCAGTTAGTTTTGACAAGTCTGTCTGGTGTCCAGGTCATCTCCGTACAAGGAGATTTTCTATCATAATGTAAATGTTCCTGGCTTAATGAAAGTTTTTCTTTTAAAACAGTGTACTACTGTGTAGGAGTGTTTATTGGATGTAGGCTGCATGTGTCTGTATAGTAGATTTCTGCGGTGGATGTCTTGGGAGATTAAAAAAAATAAGTGGAGGAAAATAAATTTATAAAACAAGGCAACAGGCACGAGATTCTGCTGGGATCATCAAAAGAAACCAACCTGTTTCAAAACTGTGATCCGTCAGTGGAATCCTCCATGGTCCAGAAACGATCCTCTTTTACTCCCCCTGTCATGGCAATGCTTCTGCCACCCCTGGGCTTGCTGCAAATGTTATTTTAGAGAGTCTACAGTGTGTGCAGCTTTGCATGTAAGTCTAAGATACAGTGATCTAAAAAGTTATTCCTTTCCTTCACTTCCTCTGCACAAGGAAGTGTGTCACTTTGTCAGGAAGAGATGTCCATACTTGGAGTATAGTCACTGATCATGCTAGTGATATGCAGTGACCACAAACATCCTGCATGTCCTCTTTGTGACAGATATAGAAAGTAATTACAGCAAGCTAACTGCATTGGCCACCCAAACCATCTATTTTAAGAAACTACCCATAGCTGCTTTAACTAGGTCTATGATGCCTTGAGCCATCCATACAATATTTCAAAGGGGGAAGCCCCTGTAAAAGCCATTGGAACTCCTCTCACGCTGAACAACAGGGAATGTAGCCATTTATTACAACTATCCTTGTGTACAAATTTACAGACCATGGTTTTCAACCTTTAATTGAAACTTTCCCAGAGCCTGCCTCCGGCAGGGTAATAAACTCTGTTTATGTTAAACAGTAACACTGCCTCTAGGTACTGGGTTGCATAATCCATACACACCGATAGACCGGTGCGCTATATGGTCTAACGGCCGTACGATGTTCATGCCAATTAATTTGAATGGTACTTACATCTGTGAAGGAGGGCACAAATGGGGCCTTTTGGAATTGCAAGCCACTTCCGCATCCCTGGCCAATAGAAGCCAGCTATTATCCGAACCAGTGTCTAAGCAAATCCTTAGTGGCTTACCATTGAGTAATAATGTGCCATCTGAAAAAAAATCTTGTTCCCAGGGTTTTAACAGTATTAACAACTTTTTCAAGAATATTGACTGCAAGTGCTTTTTCTAAGTGTCACTCACAATAACCTGTCCTTTATAAATGAAAACCATGGTTATGATGGTGCTTGGCTGTACCAGCACACCAAAACATTTGATCACTTCACTAAGGGCACAGCATACAGTGGCGTCAAGAAGAACATTGTTTACAAGTGAGAACAAGGTCATGGGAACTTTCAACAGGATATAATGTATGTACACAACTAACACAAACACATATGCTGCTTCCAACAAAACTGTTCCAATAATACCAATAATACGTGCAACCTGGCTGTGGACACTCCATCCTGGAACGGCTTAGGTAAATCGCCATCATCCCCCTGCCTTCTGTGTCGAAGAACTCAGAACTGACGCAATGTTCTTTAAAGTTCAACTCGAACCGATGGATGTGGTCCCGTAGTTACTTGCCTGTAGTTGCCCAAAGCAGTCCCTATCTGAGCCCAATATTACACACACACTCACACAAACGCTCTTTTAGTGTCATTCTTCAGCTACTCCAACCTCCTCCACTGAATCAAACCTACACCCATAAATAACATTCCTCCAACTAATCACTCGATTGAACCCACTTGTTGCAAACCTGTAATATTTCTGAGAAATGTCTTGTCATCATGTTCATGCAGCGCCCTCCACTGGACAGAAGCTATCGCAACCCACACAAGCTTACTTCTGATTTCTGGCCTAACAAACACGACAGTGCAAATACTTGCCAACCACTGCCACAAGGGAAAGGGAGGAGTGGGCGCAAGATAGTTCATGGTTAGCTAGAAGCGGGTGAAATAATGTTGCTGGGAGTATAGCTCTCTTTTGAAAGCGCCATTGCAATCCTTTCCACAGCCGTAGTCCAGCCTCAGGCCTTAGCCCCCTAGAGACTGCAGCGCATTACTTCAAAGAAGGTCTACCCCCCTCATCCACCCACCACTACACGTTCACTCCTTGCAATAAACACAAGAACTTACTGAATTAATTAGACACTGGATCAAAGCTTGGTGTATACTTCCTTGATGCTCAGATGTTGGAAAGGTTCGCATTTTAATGACAAACCTCACCCCAGACAATGTACACACTGCGAGTTCTGACATTTGCACTTTGGACTGATTTTTTTTTATTTTTTTTATGAATTTGGAATTTACTTTAGGTTTTGTATGACTTCAGCCAAAGTCCATTACTATTTTTTTATTTGTAATTTGAGGAAGGTGAAGCAGTAAACATTAGAAGAGGATACACTCATACTCTATAGGGAGGTGGCAGCCAATTTACAGATATTTTTCTCCTGACTGATTAGCTTTGTCAGGCCACCCCCACCTAGCCTTACACGAGCTTAATTTAAATTAAAAAAAAACGTCACAATTGTACTTTCTCGGCTTCGTTTCATTAATGTAATGACTACTTTCATATATAAACCATTTCTAAACCAATGTAAGCAGATAATTTGTACTGATCTGAGCTAATTATGATATTAACCTAATTTCCTCCGTGTTTTATATTGAACCAGAAGTAAACTATATTACATTACTATGTTTATACAAACAGGCGTACTGTGTCCTGTACAAGCACAAACAAAAATGTCGGTGTTCTACTTGATTGACAGCTAGAAGATCAAAAGTACTGCATTGCCCATCCTATGAGCATTCCTGATCACAGTTCTCAGCTCCTGGACATTGCTTTAGCCACCTATTATGTGTGTGAATCAGTCCCATTAGTTATGTAACGGAGTCAATCTTTGAATATTGTATGTCTTACCTATGAGCTAGTTTTTTCTCCACAGCTACAAGGTCATTTATTTCTGGTATTTTATAGAGAGAGAGAGAGAAAAAGAGAGAGAGGGAGAAAGAGAGAGAGAGAGAAACTTATTGAGACAGAGGAGTGAAAGAGAGAGATAGAAAGAGAGTAAGAGACAGGTGGGAGAGAGAGAGAGCGAGAGACTGATCGAGTGAGAGAGATTTTAGACAGATTTACTTTAACAGTCTCACAATTTGTGTGTTTGAATTCTCTTCTTACATCATTGTCACGTGTTTCCGACCAGCGGCTAATAAATAAGGATTTTTTTGGTAGGCTAAACCATTTGGACAGAAAAAAAGTAACTGAGCGCATTAAAGTAATAGCAAAGCAAAGGCACCTTAGTTAATATTTGAAATAATTAAATGGCAGTTTAACAAGCAGTTATTTTTTAAGACCACAAGTTCATCTGTGAGCTACGAAGGCTCTCAGCTCAGAATAGTGGCTGTTCTGAAATATAGATTGAAAACTTAAACCAATCAGAGGTTTAGAGTTAAGACAGAGGAGACAACTCATAATGTGTTTTCAAACCTTTTTGTTTCAAATGAGGTATATTCAATAATACACATGTCGTTTATGGTATGAAATGATTTGATGTCATCTGATCTGTTAGTATCTTATTTTGCTTTCTTTCATTACAATTATTTTAACAGCAAAAATGTGTCACATCATAATGTTTTTCCTGAAATCTTTCCTTTTTTGTATTCTTTTTTATTCATGATTTCTGAAGTTTCTTTAGTCTTTTAATGTTTTTGGTCTTGTTTAAAAGCACTTCCAGTCATACAATCAAGTCAAGTACATTCGTAAAGGTTCAGTTTAAACATTTACTTGGACAGATCAGACACTATTTTCTGTTATATGTGTATCCAGTCAATGATGCCCTTGTGTTAAACTTAAGAAGTTATCAAGCCATGCTGGTTTTATACAACATACAGTATACATTCTGTTCAGTTCTTCAAACATACAAACACAAACTGACTGTATTTCTATTATATTTAGGTATAAACATATTATTAGTATAAACCTTTGTGTTGATGACAGTAGTTAATGCATGATCTATGAAAGGCGTTTTTGAAACACAGTCACAATATATCGCATTGAAATTTCACATATACCCGTGTTGGTCAAAAAACAAGAGCCTTCCCATCTTTTAATACCTTCCCTAGACGGTCATTATTGACAGCGGAAGACAAGTATCGTTTTAGTGCTTATAGATCTGCTGGCGAGGATAACAAAAGTTTTGAGTAATGTATTTTCTCTGAGAGCTGTGAAGCCATAACCTTATTAGAGCTGAACTCTCTTTCTATTGCTCCTTGTCCATCTCTCACGCAAACGCCCCCAGCCACGAGCACTGGGATTGCATTACATTGCGCAAGCAAATATCATCTATTGCACACATGCTAATTTAAAGCAGGCGATATCATTTTTGCTCTCCCGTGTTGAACGTATGGTCTTCATTTTAACCAATGCTCATTGGAAACTGAGGGGGACGTCCTTGATGTTGACTGATAGCTGGGATTATCAGAGTATACAGCTGTAAGGCAATTAGAATGGTTTAAGGCAATATATGGGAGCCCACACAAGGAGAGTAAACATCTGAAAGAATGCAGTTAGGGAGAGAACAACAGCTGTTACACTTTCAGTCACGCAATTTCAGTGGGAAAGCCCTCTGGACCTCTGTAATTCTCTTTCCCTCTCTCTCTCTCTCTTTCACTCACGCACTCTCTCATCGTTCTCTCCCTCCATCTCTCTCCTTCACGCACAATCATTGACTCACTCTCTTTTGTAACCTCCCACTTTCCCTCACACACCTTCTGTTTCTCTGGTCCAGCCACCCACCTGTCACTGTGGAAGAAGCATGGAGGGGAGCCACAGTCACGTCGCCAGGCAGGCTGGCAGGGCGGGCCTCTCCTCGCCACAGCTCTGGTCTGCTGATCAGAGTCATGCAAATGAGAAACTACTGAGCAGGAACATGGGGAGCACAATTAGTATGTTGAACTTTTTAACAAGGGGTGTTTCAGAGTAAAATTAACACTCTCCTCTTGCATTTGCATGTGTGGGCTGGCACTAATACAGCTACCACACTTGGCTAAGCGCTCAACGTTTGTTAGGAATTTTGAGTGGGCAATGGGTTAAGTGGAGATAGTAATGGGGATGATAAAAGCAATGCACGTTGTTGAACTAGCTTGTAAAGAGATCAGATTGAGTGAAGAAGAGAGAGAGAGAGAGAGAGAGAGAGAGAGAGAGAGAGCAATCGCGCAAACAACTAGTCCTATCTAAAGAGACACTGATGGAAGGGGGTGGGGGTGCTCAATGTGTTAGGTTACTGCACAGTGACCGCATCATACAATTATACACAATATGCAATTTGTCCTTTTGTGCTCAACATATATTTAATTTACTACATTATTATCGCAAACATATCTACATGTAGGACTTCACAAAGCTCACAATCAAATCCCCCTTCTTGCATAGGCGCCTCCCAGTTTGTTGTTACATGTAACAGCTCCGTGGTTTCAGCTGGAGTGATGAGTCGCGAGTAAGTTTGAGTGTGTGAACTGCTTTGGGATCAAATCCTTGCAACTGCTTGTCCAAGTGCACCCTCGTGTGGCAGATGCTATTTGGTCCCTGTCATTTATCTTTACACTTAGTTAGAGAGATGTTACTTTTTTCCCTTTGTCTTTCTTTGGGGGGTGGAAGAGTCTAACGCATGGTTTTTCAAATGGAGCAGGTAGATGATTGCGCTGTCAGACAGAATGCAAATGTACATTCACTTCCTGATTGAGCAGCCTAATCATGTGATAATGATTTGCAGATGATTTCTCATCAGGGCAATCTAGCCATTAGTGGCAACGCGCGTTTTTTCCCAGCCGTCTAGCTATTATACATGTTAATCGCTGTGAACTTTGGTAAGAAATGTTATCATCTGTAATTCATGGAAGAGCGAACAAGACTTGGTGATGTGCATCATATAAAATCTTGAAATCTTGTTCTGAATACCTGTCATGAAATTACATGGACCTTGCCAGTTGACCCGAATGCCTAGGGAGAGCGGTATACAAACCATTCGGTCCCTAACAATGAGGGAGAATCCGGAACATACTTCAGTTCTTTGGTAAAAAGAGGTGTTTTTAAGATTGTTATTGCGTTGATTGCAGATGATGCTAGAAGTAAATCAATAACGCTATCGTCCGACAAATTCTAATTTCTTACAAGGGACATAACAAACATTAAATAGGTTTAACAAAAAGTTTTAAAAAAGCTTTTGAAAGTTTGATATATTGTATTTGTGTATTTAACACTGTACATAAAAACACAAATCCAATATGAATTCTCTTCCTGACCTGTAGGCAGCACTATGCCCACTTCTAACTGACAAGATCTTTCACACATGCAGGCTTTTTTCTTTATCGGCCACAACATCCTTCAATCTGAAATGATAGCTCACATTTTGCGTGTCCCCTTGATACATAGGAGACGATGTTCACAACAAAGGTTATGGGATACGTTTGTCCAAAGATGTAATGGTGTCATTTTAAACGCATCAATCATTACACATTTTACCAAACACACATTCACCCACACATACTACACAAGGCTCTTGATTACACAGTGGGAGACAGTAATTACGCCTCTGGGATAGAGGCTCTGTTTGTTTTCACCATCTTTAATGAAAGCAGCATTGTGGTGTCACTCACAATAGCACGATTTGATTGACGGACTGGCTTATTATAAATCTCTCAAGATAGGAATGGGATCCAGAATTATTTTGTCAGTTATCTGACTCATAAAAATCTCTCAGAACCAGAGAGTATCCTGAGAATATAAAAAATTGGAGCACGTAATGAATTCTGGCTTTTTTTTTGGGAACCTGGGCCAATTAAATGGTTGGTGTCCAGGCAAAATCACAGTCTTGTGTACATTTAATTAAATCTTCAAATATTACTAGAAAATTTGTATAAATATAGTTGAAACCATAGAATTAGCTATAATATTGTGGCCCTGCATTTTGACACATCTTGTTTCTTCCCAAAAAACGTACCTTTAACATGTCTTATTCGTAGCATGAAATACATCAAACCTTAATTTTCATAGCATGCCAAACCCTTCTCCACACTTGTTGCGTTGTACCAGGATTTGTAGGACGTATTATTCATGTGCTTCATGAGAAATGCATCTACATTTTCTAAATCCAGCAAGCCAATTACAGGACTTAAGTTTACATCCAATCGTATACTTACATCAAAATCCTATCCTGCTCAAGAGCATTTAATTCTTTATTCTTACAAGCATCACTACATATTTTATAGCACATCTCTTAATGCAGATGAAACAAGTCATGCAGGAGCTTATCGACTTTTAAAGGTTAAAGCTTTGCTATTGTGCGTCCGTAAATAATTAATCAGTCAGACTGTAGCTACAGTGCCAAGCATAACGCTGGGCATCCTGCCCAGTTGTTCTCATGTAAAGCAAACTTGAACTGTGTAGATAGCGGTGGTGAAGTGCTCACTCACATGGGTACTCTTGACATTACGACAATTGCTATGTTGATAATCATGCTCATCTTATTTATTGGATACAGAAACACACCAGGCATTGCATTTATTATAAATATATATGTATTTAATTTAGCAGCATGTTATTAATAGTTAACGGAGTACCAAGGGGACAGACAGTGGTTCTATGTGAGATATAAATCAGGGGCTTATCTTTTGATGTCCTTTGTTGTTTTGCAATAAAGCAATAAAGTAGCAATAAAGTCCTTTAAGATTTTATTTTAAAGAGTCTGGGAAAGTGAGGAGGATGACGAGGAGGAAGAGGAGGGCCGAGCAGTTTGCCGACTTGGAGATGCCGGCAGCTGAGCATGCTGGGACTTTGAGTCTGAGTTGGGAAGGTCAGGTCCTGGACTGCCCTCTTTGACTGTCATGTCGAGCTGCGCAGGACACTCAAAATGGACACAGTGGAACACCTGCAAAGAAGATCCAAACGAGTACAGCTTATTTGACCATATATAAGCTTCCGATTGTCGAAGTAAAATTACTTTCCCACCATGTGCAATAACTGGCCCACACCAAAGTACATTCTGCTATGAACAAGACTTTCAGCTATTTAAATGGTGAATTGTTTGAATTATTCCATATTTGTCTCCTTAAATTACGTAGGACAGTTATTGACCAGCTATGGGCAACATAGGATGTTCTTACCTCATTTGCAGTATTTAGAGTCCCCACAATACGGATGAAAGAGGCAGGCTGTTGGTCAAAGACTAGGGTTTGCCAAGACCTTCAGGAAGAAGGGCGTAAAAACACAGGCAGGTCTTATAAGTGGACAGACAGAGGAAATATCATGATAGCAGTAGACATCTTGGGCAATGAGACAATTGCATGTAGACTGTTTGACGTTTTGACAGCCTTAAGTAGACGAGTCGAGTTGTTTGTTGTCGCACCTGCACGCCAGCTTGGTCCTGTCAACAATCTTTGTCCACTGCTGCTGATTGCTGGAGACCTCAATATAGTAACTATAGGAACGATGATCGCAATCCCACAGAAGGAGCCTGAACACACACACACACACACACACACACACA
>JAVQJS010114296.1:0-10326 GCA_036024795.1 Galaxias rostratus | reverse complement strand
CCTAAACCAGACCCTAACCCTAAACCCTAAACCAGACCCTAACCCTAAACCCTAAACCAGACCCTAACCCTAAACCCTAAACCAGACCCTAACCCTAAACCCTAAACCAGACCCTAACCCTAAACCCTAAAAGTCTTCTACTTTGGTGGCACGTTCCCGTTCTGGTGGGCAACCATGACCAACTGGTCATTCCTGCAAGAAAACCTCCACATTTGGGGAGCAGGGATTTCCTAAGGCAGCACTTAATCTGTGGAACTCTCTCCCTCCTCTAATGGGATATTCCAACTCGCCATCCTTTACCATACTTTAGTTAACTCTGTGTAAAATCTGGTCCTTTAGCATACCTTAATTAACTCTGTTTAGAACCCAGTCCTATACCATACTCTAGTTAACTCTGTGTAGAGTCAGGTCCATTTCCATATCCGAGTTAACTCTGTTTAGAGTTAGGTCCGTTTCCATATCCTAGTTAACTGTGTAGAGTCAGGTCCTTTACCATATCCTAGTTAACTCTGTGTAGAGTCAGATCCTTTACCATACTCTAGTTAACTCTGTTTAGACTCAGGTCCTTTACCATACTTAAAGTTAACTCTGTGTAAAATCTGGTCCTTTAGCATACCTTAATTAACTCTGTTTAGAACCCAGTCCTTTACCATACTCTAGTTAACTCTGTGTAGAGTCAGGTCCTTTAGCATATCCTAGTTAACTCTGTGTAGAACCCCGCCCCTTTCTTCTACTGCTATGCTGCCCTTCTGTTTACGTTGTTGGCTAACAGAGTTAACTGGTGTTGCTGTTGGTCTGCTCTTCCTCTTTCTGTTTCATTGTTTGGGTTTCTCACCTTTTCTATGTAAATGTAGTAGAGAGTCTCTGGGTGTAAGGTAAGCGCTATATAAATGCAATTTGTGTTCTTTTGTATCGTGTTGTCCAGGTGTCGTCGCTACGGTTACCTCGTTCCCCTGGGCTACAGCCACTAACCGCCCTGGCCTCCTCTTCCTCCTTCAGCATCCCCCCCTCTTCCTCCTCCTCCTCCCCCAGCCTCGGTGCTCCCTCCCTGGGCTCCTCTGTGCCCCCTGAGCCCCCGGCCAAGCCCCTGAAGCTCCAGAGACAGACGCTCACCCAGAGGAGCTCTGACCCCCAATCAGCCAGCCAGTCAGCCAGCCAGCCAGTCAGCCAAAACGGACAGTCGACCTGCCAGTCAGTCAGCCAGTCAAATGGACAGTCAAGCACCCAGCCGGCCAGCACGTTCAACACTCAGCACGCCAGCCAGCCAAACGGTCTGTTAACCAGCCAGTCTGCCAACCAGCTAACCAGCCAGCAAAACAGTCAGCCAGCCGGCCAGTTAAACGGCCTGTCAACCAAAGCCCTGCCCAGCCTGATGAGCAGCCAGACAAACAGCCAGTGCAGCAGCCCGCCTCCTGGCATCGGGGCCGGCGAGGGGGAGGAGCTACAGGGACGATGTGGCCCCGCCCACTGTGGCCCCGCCCACTGTGGTCCCGCCCCCTGGCCCCCGGCCTGCAGCCACAGCAGCTACGTGGGGAGACTGAGGCTGGAGCAGGAGGTGGAGGAGGAGAAGGGGAGGAGAAGCACACAGGAGGAGGTGGAGGAGGTGGAGGAAGAGAGGGGGAGAAGGAAAGCTCTGGACAGGAGCTCGTATCATCACGCCATCGCTGCCCTGGAGAACACCAGCGAAGAAGAGGAGAGCGAGGAGGGAGGTGTAGACAGAGGGAGGACCGGGGAGGAGGAGGAGGAGGGAGAGGAGGAGGGGAGGAGGAGGAGGAGGAATAGTGTCGGGAACCCGTCGAGGGAGACGGTGTCGGCGTTTCGCCCGTCAGAGTTTGCGTCTCGTCTTCTGCCAATGGAGAACAAGCCCCTGGAGATGAGTGTCCTAAAGAGAGCCAAGGAGCTGCTGCTCTGTCATCAGCACCACAGCATAGCCCTGCACCTACTGCAGGCCGACTGTCAGGTACACACACACACACACACACACACACACACACACACACACACACACACACCCACTGGACTACCACAGCATAGCCCTGCACCTACTGCGGGCCGACTGTCAGGTACACACACACACACACACACACACACACACACACTCACACACATATACACACAAACACACACACACACACACACACACACACACACACACACACACACACACACCCCTCACACACACAAACACACACATACTTTCTCTCTCTCTTCCTCTAATCTCCCCTCCTCTACTATCCTTTTCCCACGTGGCAAAGAATCACTCCTTCAGTCTCCTATTTATAGCCATTCCCTTCTATGGAACGACTTGTTTAGAAACAGTAAAGGAACAAAAAAAATAAAAAAGATTGGCCACCAAAAAGAGAATCTCCTTAAGGAGAGAGAGAGAGGGAGGGAGGGAGAGAGCGGTTTGTGAGAGAACAGCAGGCAGCAGGCAGAATGATGGCCTGGGGCGGGCGGAATGCAGCAGAGGAGGAGGAGTAGGCTGAGAAACACTGCATACTGGTCGAATAGAAGAGAAAATGCCTCACAGATACCAGCACTCTCTCTCTCTCTCTCTCTCTCACACACACACACACACACACACCCACACACACACACACACACACACACACGTATACACATACGGGCGCACACACACACACTCAAATACGCACCCACAGAACAACTGAATCCAACCTTAGCCTTGCATCATTCCATTGTGCAAAACCAGGTTTCATTTTGTGTGTGTGTGTGTGTGTGTGTGTGTGTGTGTGTGTGCGTGTGCATATGTCTCTTCCTTGTGTCTCTCCTGAGTTTCCCTATACATGCTCCTCTGTGGCGCTGCTGTTATCATCGACTTAACATCAACGAGTCTCTCTTTTTAATGGTGCACAAATGAATGGAGGGCATTTGATATCTGAGACGATATCCTGTGTGTCCATTAAGATATGTCATCCATCCACCTACCCATTAGCTCCACCGATTATCCATTGTAGGGTCATGGAGGGGCTGGGGCCTATCCCAGCCGATACAGGGTGAGAAATGGGGTACACCCTGGACAGGTTGCCAGTCTATCACTGGGCTGACACAAAGACATTGACAACAACTCAAGCTCACATTTACACCTACGAGCAATTTAGAGTCGCTAATGAACTTGCATGTTTTTGGACAGTGGGAAGAAACTGGAGTGCCCGGAGGAGCCCCACTCGAACACGTGGAGAACACGCCAAGTCCACGCGGATAAGACAGATTATGAAGTAGCTAATGCCGCTCATGTGTGTGTGTGTGCCCTCTGTGTTCTTTTGATTTGATCTGGTGTGTGTTATGTACGTCCGTCGTTGCGTGTCTTTTATTGGCATCTGTTCCCCAGTCCCTCCAATCAATTCCCTCACTAACAGCATCTGTTGTGTGTGTGTGTGTGTGTGTGTGTGTATCTGTATATTTGAGGGTGTGTATATGTGAGGGTGTGTTTGTGTGTGTGTGAGGGTGTGCGTGTCTTCCTTTGCGCAGTAGTTCACACGTGGATGTGCGTCAACACAAGACAGATTGGGAGTCATGTCTGAAGGTGAAAGGCAATGCAGACTTTCCAAAACAAGCAGTCTCAGATTGAGTCATCCCGACATCACGGAGAACCCAGCCCACTGAAACCAAAGGGCAAAGGGATGGTTCTTTTTGGAAGACTCTCGGTCGGGGAATCGTGAAGGTGAGGAGCGGTGGGAGCCGTTCAACGTGGAGCGTGTCGTGAGGGGGAAACCCCACAGGCGGACACTTTCCCTTCGTCATCTGAAGTGGGAGTGGATCGTGGTGGGAGGGATGGCGGGGGGAACCATTCACGTTCATTTGATCACTATGGAAACACACAAGCACGTGCAGCCGCCCGCAAACAGACACAAGGCCATGGACACGTCACCAAAAGAACACACTCACTTAGTATCAATCATGCCATGCAGGGCCATTATTGGAAGGCCCCCCCCCCGCCTTTACAACACGGATTTGCCTCTGAAGGATGGAGCACAATGCTTTCATCTTGACTTCAGACCCAGAAGCTAATATTCAAGCTGTCTTCAATTAATGTATTTTAATTAAGACTCGCTGAGGGAGAAATAAAAGGCAAGGAATGGCTAAAGAGAGAGAGTGTGAGAGAGAAAGAGGATAAGAAGAAGAGAGACTGAAAGACAGCGTGAGCTTCTCAGATCTCTAGCCACCCTGGTATGAGCAGTTTGTCCAAGGATAAATCCCTTTAAAGGCCATTGACAGCAACTCACCAGGGCCTGACATCGGGTGGTCACTTTGTCCTAGTATGTGTGTGTGTGTGTGTGTGAGTATGTGAGTATGTGTGAGAGAGAGAGAAAGAGACAAAGAGAGAAAGAGACAGAGAGAGAGAGAGAGATTTGTGTGAGTATGATCCTTGTGTGTGTGTGTGTGTGTGTGTGTGTGTGTGTGTGTGGACGTTTGTGTGGCCGTACGACTGTGTAGCGTGCTCGCATCAGGCCCCTTCTTTGAGGACACCAGTGAATCCAATTAAACAGACCCATGGAGGAGGAGGACAGTAAGCCGGTCTGTACGGCAACCCACAGGCGGAACACTGAGGCACCGGCTCACCGGCTGTCTGGAGGACCTGTCTGGGGGTGCTGGTCTGCATGCATGTGGGGTGGTGGGACAGGGGGAGGGGGGCCATCAGGAGCAACCACTCTTTTGTATGTACTCACAAATTAGTATCGACGACTCTCAACGGTGTGATAAGTCAGCAACACACACACATGCACACACACACACACACACACACACACACACACAGGTGTGGGGGGGAGGGGAGGAGTATCTTTATATTTCAACCAAGGCTCACTAAGCGAACTGGACTACAGGGGTCTGCAGACATGCTAAAGGGCTTCTTAAGAATAGCAACGATGGTTTGTGGCCCAGAACTCCGTAATGGGTTATTTTGCCCTTCAATCTCTGGTAAGGTGACCTATTCCGATGTAAAGCTGCGAGCTCCTCACATGTGTTAACGAAATTTAGATGCCCCGGTGGACTTGCAACAGTTACTCAGAAATATCGATATTGTGAATATAATATATTGTTCAGATGTTCTTTTTTTTCCTACCAACTTAATTTTTTTTGCCTGTTCTTATAAAAAGGCAAACACAATATGCCGACCAAAAATACACTGCATTTCTTTTTCTCTGTCATTGTCCCTGGATAGTGCTGTCTTCTGAGGGCTTTGAGTGTTTTCGTTTTTTCTCTCTTTCAGTCAGTGTTTTGTAAGGCTATTGTTTTGATGTCTGTTCGTGCAACTAAATTGGGAGAGCGTGTCCCATCCTTACCTTGGCTCTAATGGACCAGAAAAAGACCAGCACAGGCCCCACCTCGGGAGAAGGCTGTTGGCACACCGCTCCACAGAAGGGGACGCCCCCTCACCCCTCTCTACGTCAAGCCCACCGCCTCACGCTGAAGTCACACACGTTTCCACACGGAAGGCGGCCAACAGAAGAAAAAGAAAAGGAATATTAGAAAATCATCACAGGAATAGGCACCGGTGTTGCTCAGGAACAAAGGAAAAGTTTAGAACTCAAGGGGCCCGCTGCAATTTCCATCACAAAGGGCATGCTTGATTTGGAACGGTGCCGGAGAACACGGAGCGCCCGGTGCCAGGGCCATTCATCCCCTCGGCGCCGATAACGATTGTAATCTGAGAGCTTGCCATCTCTCCTTAATGTTCCTCACATTACAGGCGGTTTGCTCTCACAAAGTCTGCCTCTCACCTGTACGGATAGACAGCCCATCCAATCAGTCGGTCTCACAATTTCGCTGATCTATAAAACACAGAACCCTGTTTCTATTCTTTTCTTTTTGTCTTTGTTGTTATTCACCCCTTCCACGGCAGTCTCTCCACCCTCCCTCTCCCTCACCACGGCTCTCTCTCTATTCCACACGCTGAAATGATCTCCAAGGCAAGATCGATGTTTCCCTCGGGAACGGGAACGTGAGCGGCGCTGCTTTCCCCCTGACGAGCTACCTTCAAACACTTCCGCTGTGGCTAGTGTCTACCGGTGGGCACACACACACACACGCACACACACACACACACACACACACACAGCAGCAGCAGCAGCAGCAGGCAGCTTTGGAATGGGATGGGAAAGTAGGGCACCTGGTCCCCTCTGGCAGGAGCTGGAGAGATGCTGTGCCAAAGGAGCAACATGGCTGTACAGTGCGACCACACAGTGCGTCCGCTGGCTCTCATGCACACACGTGGCTTACAGTTGGAAGTGAGGGTGCTGTTGAAGCCAGGTGTGCAAGGCACCGACACACTGAGTGAAGAGGAGTGATTAGACGTTGTTGTCAGCACCGTTGGCTGAAAGCACCAACTCGGTTGGACAGTTGAGGAACACACACACACACACACACACACACATACAGAGAGAGAGAGAGAGAGAGAGAGAGAGAGAGTTACAAAAAAACAATGAAACAAAAGATAAAATACTCACAATCCATCAATACAAGATACACCAACGGATGTTTTAATTTGCAGCAGATTTTTGATTACTTGACTTACCACACAAACACACCCACATGTTTTTTCTAATGGGTTAAACCATCAGGTGTGATAAACAAGGTGGTAACGGCTGCCGTCATAGAGAGAGAAACACGACAGTTAGAGAAAAACTCCAATGGAGCCCACCGATTGACCTCCTCCGGCCTCCTATCTATAGTGATGGGTGCAGTGATTTGGCTTTGCTTCTGGGTCCGCTGCTGCCCCAATCAAACACAAACGTATGTCTGCCTTGAAGAGGCGCTGAGGGCGGGGAGGGGTGCCGGAGCATGTGAGGCAATACATCAGAATCCACCCGAGGGAGAGACGTGACACGGGTGAAGGAGTCAAAGTAAACGGGAGATTGTCCAGGTGTGTGTCTGTGTGTGTGTGGGTGTGAGTATGTGTGTGTGTGAGCAGTGCGCTCGCCTGTGTGGGTGTGGGTGCACGTTTAGAAGCTCGCCTTCAGATATGCATGTGTGATGTGCAAGTGCCCGTTATAGAATGCATCCTCCGCTGAAGCTGCAGCCTCCCTCCTCTCACACAATCTCTCCTTACCTTCCTCGGCTTGCTTTCCCTGCCATCTCCTCCATGCTCCCTTCTTTGTTCTCTGCCTCCCTCTCCCTCCCCCCCTCCCGCCGCTCTGTCAGCCATGCTACCGTCCTCGTTACCATCCTCCCAGCACTCGGGCACTGTAGGTAGTGGGTGGGGGGTGCAGTGGTTTGTTCTTGAGATTCCGACTTCCGCGTCGGATTCCTGACAGAGGTCAGCCATGGCTGTGGGCTGGCGAGGCAGACCGCTATCTGTCGAGTGTAGTGGACGTGTTTTACAACTGCTACCGGCGCCGGCTGCATGCTGCACACACACACACACACACACACACACACACACACACACACACACAGAGGGAAGAGGAGGAAGTCAACAGGCTGGTTCTGAGAAGAGGAGATGGGAAGAGGCTGCAGTGGAAGGATAGGCCTAGACAGTATCTGACTCATTGGTTGTGTGTGTACACATTGTTATGGACCACTACTGTAACGGACGATTCTTTCTTTCCCGCCTGTTTGTTCCAAACAAACGCTGGGGATGACTGTGTTGTGGTGAACAATGTTAGTCTTAGCAGTTTGTTGTGGGAGGACCCAGCTGTGTCTTGCACTGGCTGAAAGTCTCCAAACAGGGATTGGCTAATGAGCTTCAACGTGGATGGTCTCAGGGACAAGAAGTAGCCTAGGGAGGGAGGGAGCGGGAGGGAGGGAGGGAGCGGGACTTCCTCAGCGGGCAGACAGATGGGGGTGCACAATTCGGCCTGCCACGGGACCAGTAAGTAACTTCCTATCAAAACGCACCAGCAAGGAACAAGGGCACTGCTATTTTCCATTCAAAGTAGAATAGTTATTATGGCTGACAGAATAATAACTATTCATCAAAGAAAGGAAAACAAATTAGAACGCTCTATCCAGAGTAATAGAGCCTGTGAACTTTGCATTTGTAAATGATGGAAGAAATAATGAATGGCTCACGAGATTGAGGTCACACAGACATGAAAACAGAAACAAAATAAAACAAATAGGAAGCCCATCCTTTGTTGGCAAAACGTCCTTCCTACTGTGCTACTAAAATAATGACTGTGTTCGTTTGAAAGGCTTATCATTTCAAATCAGCAACGCCTTGCCCCACGTTAATGACTGAATTAGGATAATTGCGCAAAATAGGCGAGCATTTGAAGTGGAGGCACGTTTAATTGGTTTGTAGGCTGGCAGACGTTCACTGACAATCCCCCCATGTCCAAAGGGGGAATTAATAACAGGAATTATTTTCTCTCTTTTCAAAACAAACACAATTGTTATCAGACAGCCTATGAACGAATGTAATCAAAATGGTCCCTAACCTGATTTGCCTCCTCGTTCATAACGTGTGATGGCCTCTGGGGGGCGGAGGCCATGGGAGTAATGGCTAGCTCGTGGGGAGGCCTGCATGGCACTGCCTATGCGCATTAGCCGGTGGGAAAAGGAGGCTTATGAGATATTTCTCTCTTGATGTCTACCTCTCTCTTTCTTGTCCTCTATCTCTTTCTTTAACCCTACTTTCAGGGTTTCTGTGGAAAGCAGCAAGGACCCCCTGCATCCCCTGTTGGCTTGTCTCTGAAGCTATGCGGGGCAGGTTGCGGTTAGTCCATGGATGGAAGACCAGTTGCTGCTGGAGGTGGTGATGGTTGACCAGTAGGGGTCAGTCTACTCTGCTGCAGCCCTGTGTCTCGTGACTGGGACACTATCCTGCCCAGACACTGGACAGCAGGTTTAACAGGTGTCTCTCTGGGCACCAAAAATCCCATGACACTTCTCACAAAGAGTAGGGGTGTAAACTTGGTGCTGTGGCACCACGTCTATCTATCATTGTTTGCAAACTATCCCTTATCCTACCTCTTGTGGCTCTTCAGCAGGTCTTAAAATGAATGTGTGCTGAGCAAGTCTGGCCCAAAATGACTGCTGAGGCATCACCCAGGAGGGAGCTGCACACTGTTGACTTAACAGTAAGTCTCCATCTATGTGTGAAGTGCATTAAGTGTTTGGAAAAGTGCTACAATGAGTGCAATTAATATTTTGTATACAAGAAGCTTTGATACATTGTTAAGCTGTGTGTGTGTGTGTGTGTGTGTGTGTGTGTGTGTGTGTGTGTGTCTGTCTGTGTGCGTGTGTTTGTATCTCTCTGTGTGTCTGTGTAAGTGTGTTAGTGTGCATGCCCGTACAGTGTGCGTTGGCCCTGATTGCCATGGGGGAGGGCAGGGGTTCTGCTCTCAAATCAGCATTTGCTGAAACGTCACACGTTCCTCAGAGACAGAAGACACATTACACTCACCCAGCCAAGAGAGAGAAAGATAGAGAGAGAGAGAGAGAGAGAGAGAGAGAGAGAGAGAGAGACAGACAGACAGACAGACAGACAGACAGACAGACAGACAGACAGACAGACAGACAGGCAGACAGGCAGGCAGACAGGCAGGCAGGCAGGCAGGCAGGCAGGCAGGCAGGCAGGCAGGCAGATAGACCAATAGACAGACAGAGAAAAGACACGACAGATACCAAAATGTGGGGAGCAAGAGCGTGAGTGTGATGCATGTTTGCAGACAGAGAAAGAGAGAGAGATGAGAAAGAGGTAAATGTAAGGGGAAGCAAAGTGAGGGACAAGCAGCATTCAATACCACTTACTTTCCAACTTTCCGCAAATAACTTTTTACCGCCATGCTGTTTGTTGGTCTGTGGTAAGTGTGCGTGTGGATGACTGGCCAATAGAGCTGAGATTGGCTGTGCCGGGCTGTGCTTAGGCTCTCTGTGTGTTTGTGTGTGTTTGTGTGTGTGTGTGTGTGTGTGTGTGTGTGTGTGTGTGTGTGTGTGTGTGCGCACCGTGTGTGCGCACTGTCTGACATGGTGTGGTGTCTCCGTGTTTTTTCCTGAGTGCAGTACTCTGCCGGGCCTGAAGGAATCACACATTTATGAGCGTGTTACACGGCTGACTTCACCAAACACCGCTGCACCCACCCTTTTTCTCCCTTTCCCCTGCACTCTTCAACACACACACGCACACACACACACACACACACATACACACACACCTTCCGCTGGGTTTACGGACACAGTGACACAAAGCAGGGCAAACACCCTGCACCAAGCCTCACACGGAAAAGCTCCCAGTGTCAAACGCTGGATTCCAACGGCTTCAGTGGAAGCCTAAACCCCCCGATGCACGCCGATCAACGAGCGCACAGGAAACCAAACAATGGCCAATCCGAAGCCTGCGTTCTGGGCCCTCCATGAGAACTC
>JAVQJS010114289.1:0-10477 GCA_036024795.1 Galaxias rostratus | reverse complement strand
CTGGCTGGCTGGCTGGCTGGCTGGCAGGCGCACTACGGAGGTGTGCGACAGCGGCTGTCTGCCCCAGGACAGGCCTAGGGAGGCTGGGGAAGAAGCCATGCCGAGTGCCACAACCACGCACGGCTGCTTCAACCCAAGTGTCAGCCAGAAATAGCAGCGACCCCCCCCCACCCCCCCACCCCTCGTAACGTGTCTGCAGACGGAGCAAGCAGTGTCCTCATAAAGCCTTTTCTCCTGACTGGATTGGGAAGGGGCATTAGGATGCTCCAGTGATGTGTACGTGTAGAGTCAGCGTTTGTGTTGAGGTGTGCTTGGGGCACTGGGGGTTGTAGTGGGGGCGGGGGGGTGGTCTGGACGGACGTGTCTTCGGTTTATCCCACCGCCCGCTCCAGCCTCATTGACATGCAGCGCAGGTAGAGCGAGGTGATGCAGTGAAGTGGTGCAGGCTTCGTGCTCTCCCCTCCATTCTAACCAGGAGCCGGTGCCAGCCTGCACTCACTACTCTCCTCCCGCTGTGGCTCACCTCTCACATCCCGACTCCTCCGTCTCTCCGCCTCTCTCTCCGCCCTCCTCTTTCCACCTCTCGTCTCTCTGTCCCCCCGGCTCTTTCCGCCTCGCCTCCCCCCCCTCTCCTCTCCTCTCTCTCACCATGCTGCCTCTCCAGCTCTCATCACGGGGGCATTGTGTATGGATTTACTGCCCTCTCTGCCCCCCCGGTGGAAGATTAGATTTGCCCATGCACTGGCTAATCCGCCTCCCTCCCCCCCTTTCCTTCTCTCTCTCGCTGTGCTTCTTTCTCTCTGGCTCCATCCCTTCTTCTCCCTCTCTTCCCTCGTCTCATGTTCTCCCTCTTTCCCAACTCTCCTCGCCTCCTGCAGCTCTCATTCATCTTCCTTTTCATCCTTTTCCAACTCTGGAGCTGGCTGCCTTTTCTCTCTCTCGGTCACACTGCGCCCTATCTCTATTGTCCCCTCTCCTCCCTCCCGCCCTTTCTGGCCTGCCGCCCTTCATTTGGGGCTGCTGCTTATAAGGGCCGGACTGGCCCTGGATGTACTGGCCTGTGAAGGGCCTGTTGCTGTCACTGTGTGTTACTTATCCTACCGCAATCAGGAGACGCTACGTTGACACCAGCTTGTGAGTGGAATATGTTATTGAGCGGAAAGCCTTAATCCAATCTCCCCACTCTCTGTGTCTCTTCTCTCTGTGTCTCTTCTCTCTCTCTCTCTCTCTTTCTCTCTCTCTCTCTCTCTCTCTCTCTCTCTCTCTCTCTCTCTCTCTGTCTCTCTGCCTCTCTCCATCTCATCTCTGTCTGCCCCGCAGCCACTCTCACTCTCCCGGCTCCATGGCGGCGGCGGTGCGAGGCAGCGAGTGGTCGTGCGGCCGCTGCACCTTCCTGAACGCTGGGGCAGCGCCGCGCTGCTCCATCTGCGAGGCGCCACGCCAGAAGCCCGACCTGAACCAGATCCTCCGGCTGAGCAGCACCGAGGAGCAGCAGAGCCAGCAGCAGCAACAGCAGGCGCCCCCACGATGGGTGTGCCCCCGCTGCACCCTCAACAACCTCCTAGCCTCCCCCTCCTGCACCGCGTGCGGCTTCGGCCCCGCTGCCTCCAGCCCCAGCCAGCCTGCCATCTCCACCACCGCCCCCAGCACGGTGACGGTGAATGGGCTGCTGCCCCCGGCGCCCGACGCTCCCATGGTGCCCCCGGCCCTGCCAACCATGCCGGCGGAGCCCCGCCTGGAGACCACGGCCCCGTCGCATCCGCCCAAGGAAGAGGGGGCGCTGCGGAGGTCGGAGAGCAGCAACGGCGAAGTGGGCGTGGCCCCCGAGGCCCTGCAGCAGCAGCAGCCGGGGGGCTGGGCGTGTCCCCGCTGCACGCTTCACAACACGCCCATGGCGCTGTCCTGCTCCGCCTGTGGGGGCCCCCGGAAACTCTCACTGCCCAAGATCCCCCCCGAGGCGCTGGTGGTGCCAGAGGTCCGCACGCCCGTGCTGGGCTTCCCCGTCCCCGCCGCCACCGGGGGCGCCGTGCCGCTCCTCATTGACCTGACGGACGACATGCCCATTATGGCTCCGACCAGCGAGCCCCCCCAGGATGCCCCACCCTCCCAGCCGTTGGCCAACCAGTTCAGCCCCTTCTCCTCCCTCCAGAACAACCCCGTGCCTCGCAGCCGGAGGGAGGTGCCCCCGCCTGGCCGACCCCCCAACGCCGTCCCAGGAGCCGGCACGCCCAGCCCCACCTCGCCCTCCACCGGCAGCACGACTCCCCAGCCCTGCCCCCCGCGGCCCCCCCTCAAGCCCAATCACGCCCAGCCCCAGGAGCCCCTCTACCCCAGCAAGCGCCTCAGCATCCTGGAGGAGGAGGAGCCACCGCACCACCATCACCACCACCACCACCCTCCTCCTCCACCCCACCTTCCTGTCAGCACCTCCTTTTCCTCCTCCTCCACCGGCCCCACGTGGAGGTGCCCCAGCTGCTCGCTGTCCAACCCCTGCGGCTCGCCCAAGTGCGAGTCATGCCGGGCGTCGCGGGCTGGCGCCGACCTCATCGACCTGGTGGGCGGGGAGACGGTGCGCTTCACCCCGGCCAGCCCCTCCAGCCCCGACTTCTCCACCTGGCCCTGCTCCAAGTGCACTCTGCGCAACCCCACCGCCGCCGCCAAGTGCTCCGCCTGCGGCTCCTCCAAGCTGCATGGCTTCCAGGAGCAGCCCGCCTCGCAGGCCCGCGCAGGCTGCCCGCTCTGCGGCTCCCTGCCGGGCCCCTGCTCTTGCTCCTCCACCTCCTCCACCACCACCACCTCCTCCTCCTCGTCAGGCCACAGAGCGCGGAAGCACGCGCGGGTCTACCCTTCCTCCGCCTCCGCCTCCTCATCGGTGGTGCCCTCAGCGCCCCCTGTGCCCTCGCCAGCGCTGCAGTGGAGCTGCCCGGCGTGCACGCTCCTCAACGACGTCAAGGCCAAGTACTGCGCCGCCTGCCACACAGCCCAGCAGTACCTCACCCTGAGGAAGAGGGCCAAGCCACTGAAGAGGAGGGAGAGCATGCACGTGGAGGCGCGCCGGCGCAACGACGAGGGCGAGGCCAAGGAGCTGTGGGAGAACATCGTGGGCTTCTGCCGCGAGGTAAGGCGCTGCCGGCCACTGGCGTCTTCAGAGATCACAGGAGTTTGGGGGTGAGAGGCAGGGAGTCTCGGCTCGTTGATAAGCCGTGCGCTGGAGAAAGTGCTTTGGCAGGGGCCTTCCGGTTAGTACCGCCATTTACGAGCACGTGTCATCATCGTGAGAGATCTTATTTTGGCTCCATTCTCTGAAGAAGCATTTCTTAAAAGCAGTTAAAAAGTGTGTTGCTGATTTTCCGGCCTTACACAGCGCACGTGCTAGAAGGTGTTATCGGTTAGCAAGCTTGGCACTGAAAGGAGAATGTGGGACGCTGAAGTCCCCCTGGCTCCCCGGTCCCGATCACGTCCCCAGTTCCCTCAGTAGCCCTCGTTTCACTGTCGCAGCCCAGAGACGGTGGACGGTAACAGGCTTTGTTGTTTGCTCTGCGTGGGGTTCTGTTCATTAGCTGCTGGGGGGGGGGGGAGTATGGGGGTTGGTGTACTCGTATGGTTTCCGTGTCCCACAAGGCTGGCGGCCAGACCCATGTTGATGCGGTGGAATTGGATTGCTCTTGCCTTTGGGGAAGTTGGAGAAGATCCCATGATAAAGCTCTGGCGTGAACAATCTCTTTGTTTGTCCTGCAAAGCCCCTTAGGGGAAAGCGGATTTTGTTTCCACTCGTTTCTCAGCCCGCCATGGAAAATGGTTCAATCATCCACAAAAGTATGGTATTGGTGAAAGCTTCAGATATTTATGAAGGAAATCAAATTACCACTATTCCTGCAGCAGCTACTGTCAGTTGTCAAAGTAAAGCCACACAGGAGTGCTGAAGCGGACATTAGTTATCCGGTAGTATTCCTCTCTAGCTCTAGTTTGCATAGTAAACAATGGGTCCTATTGACATGGTATGATCCTTACTCGTTGTGTTACTATTGGTCGACAGCTAAGCCTAGCTTATACAATAGCCCTTTCTGCTTTGTTTTCTAATTCGCTGGTAGTCTCCAGAGTGCCCCTTTTGATTAAAGTGTATGCCAGGTCCAGCCTTAGCAAAGTGAACTAACTGTTCCTTCTGAGGTACTTGAACTCTCAGGAGTCTATGGGTTAGGCGTCGTAGACCCAACAGGCTCTCCCGAACGGCACTCCTCAGCTCTGTGTACCACATCAGTTACATTGAAGCGAAGTTTGTGTGGCGTGGCGTCTCCACATGAATGCAAATTCAAATGTTCTAAAAGATTTACAAAACAACTGCCACCAGTTCCTGTGCCGCTGCCTCTGACGTAGGGGCGTAGTGGCAGCCTTTCCACCAGGGTAAAATGTTAGTGTGGAGCCCTGATTTATTCATTTAGCCTTTTTTCTGAAATGATTGGAGACATAAAAAATAAAACTGCCAACAAAAGCTGCGGTCCTAGAGCCATAATGACGGTGACCTCCATCAAATAACGATGCGTTTTCATTAAGCAGCATTAATGTCTGTCGACGAGAATCAATCGCCGGGGCTTTTAATGGTGAAAAACCAAATTACCCGTTTGTAATTAGAAGATGATCTGCAGATAGGAGCAGCTAATGTGGACTGACGTCTGTTTTAATACTTTCCTGTGCCCCGACTTAAATTCTCACGGATTAAGGTCGGTCGGGTCAACTCTTTATATAAAAAGTGGATTGGTCGGATTTCAATCAACTCACATCTGTTAGCCGTCGCCGTGACGTCTCCCATGGCAACTTGCATCGAGTGGCGAAGGCGACGCTGACCCCCCCTTCTTTCCCTGCATCCTTGGTGAAGAAGGTGAAGCGCTGCTTATTCCTCTCCTCCTCTGTTTTTCTACAGTGGTCTCTCCTCCTCCCCCTGCCCATCTCTCCAAGGTGGTGTCTCCTCCTCCTCCTTCTCCTCCTCCATTTGTCCGTGCTGCACTCCACCTGCATGGAAGGGCCACAATTAGGCGCCGTGGTAAATCGTTCCGGCAGTTGTCATTAAGGTTTACTGGAAAAACACTCCCGCTCACTTCCTCTCTTAATACGTGGAGGCCCGTGCATAAATCCCTGTGCCGGGGTTTGCCAAACATACAGCAGCTCCCGTTAGTGGAGCCCATGCCCCCGATCCATTATAGATGGAGCCCTATTATCTCAACGACATGGAGATGGTAGATGTGTGACCATGGACAGGTTGCCTACTCCTCCACTGCAGGCAGCGTGTCATGTGTCATGTTTAAAATGGCAGCACGTCGCCTCGGCCATGCATTATTGATGCAAAGTGGAGCTCTGCGAGTCCCCCGGCCTACCTCCAGGAGCAGGGGCGTCAGAAGGCAGCCTATCAGGGAGCGGCCTGCGTACGCGTGGCCTTATCGGGTGCCCTCGTCTCTCCCCGTACTCCCCATTATCACACCGGCCGTCTCCTCTCCGTCTCTCCTCCCCTCTTCTCGTCTCCCGTCCATCTCCCCTCCCCTCGTCGGTGTTCCACTGTCACCATTCATTTCCTCCCCCTCCACTTGCGCTCTGTCATCCATGTCTCCCATCTCATCCCCGTGCCGCCACACTACAGAGCTCCCCGCCTCCGGTGCAGCGGTGTCTGCCTGCTGTTCCACGCGCACGTTTAGGTTCACGACTATTTTTAGCCGCGCCAGTGGAGTCGCTGCAATTATCCGCTTCCCTAAAGCAAGTGTAATCAGCACCGGCATCGAGTGACAGCTCGCCTCAGAGCGGGAGAGGAGAGGTAAAGCCAGTAGGCCAGCCTGCCGGCCAGGCAGCCAGCCAGTGCTCCCACCCAAACCCCCACATGTCTCCAAAGCACCAGGCTAAGGGTACCCGCCGAGCCGGGGAGACGCTGGGGCCGGGGCGGCTCGCCTCCACCTCGGCTGCTGGTGGCACGAGCTCCGGTCTAACAAGACGTTCCCATGGTCGAGGCTCATTATCTAAAGCGGGGTCCCGCGGAGGTGTCTGCTAGCAGCTGTCAGATTGAGGGAGGCGGGGCATCCAGGAGCCCCATGGCCCATGACAACACCATTTCTATGCTCTGTTGAGCCTGACTTTGTATTGGTGCTCGTCTCGGGCCTCTCTCTCATCAGAATGGTTGTGTGTGTCAGAGTGCAGAGCCACTCGACCAGACTGGTCTCAGAGGGTCGTGGGCACAGCAGCGTATCCGTGTTGCCTCTGTGTGATCTCCCAGGGGCGGTGGCAGCAGGGTTGCACACAACCCATCGATAACCCCTCCTCCCCGCTCTGCGTTTTGTCCTGTTTCTCAACCAAAACTCTATTTGTATGCAAGTTTCCCCCTGCCCCGCTGTGACCCACTCTTTAAGACTGTATTGGCTGGTGACGGCTCAATATGTGTGTTTGTTGCGAGTCAATAGCCCCTCCATTCTCAGCGCTCACGCTCAATAGCTGGACTGAAGCAAAGGTTCACACCCAGCTTGATAAAAATCAAATTCCCTTCTCTCCTCCTCTCGGTGTACCAGCCAGTGTACCATAGCGATGGAGACAGCTGGAGGGCTGTCTGTTTTGTTAGCCCGTGTTAGCCCGGCCCCTGGCTGCTCGCATGCAGCCGTTGGCAGGGAGCCAGTGCAGGGAAAGCCAGGCTCCATGGATGTGGACACGCAGCCAGCCCCGGAGCCATTGTCGCTGTCACTACAGGGCCACAACAGCTGGCTGGCCTCTAATGGCTTTTGGAAGGACATGGCGTGCCCATCGGTCAAAAGCATCTGTCCCTCTCCCCCCTCACAGCCGCGGCATGCTCCACATTCCGTCTGTCCCACACCACCACGGATCCCTCCTGTTTCCCGCCCTGGCTGTGGGCTGGTGGCCGTGGTTACGCTGGCATCGTGCTCCGGGGCTACAAGCCCACAGCTAACCTCCCCCATCCCCTCCTCCTCCCTGTCCAAACGCTGCGAGCCCCGCATCCTTGCTAAGCCCCACAGCAAGCGGGCTGGGAGCTCTGCGGCGCTGTGTTAGCGGAGCCTCATAGAAAGTAGAAGAGACCTAGCAAGGCAGGGGGAGGGGCAGCCTTAAGGGGGGCCCTTGGCCGGGGGATTGTGGAGAGGGTGCCTTGGCCCGGATTGGGTGTATCGGCCCGAGTAAGCACCCTCTTTAGCCCCAGGCAAAGCGCTGCCTCCCCAACTCCATACGTGAAGGCAGAGGGGACCAACCTAGTTCAGAACTCCTTTGAGGAAGAGTGTGTTTGTGTGTCAGGAAGTCAGAAAGTCAGGCGGTGCAACTGTGTTTGAAAGATGGGATTCAGATCCTAGCACTGTGCTTGTGTGCAGGCATGAGTGTGTGTGTGCGTGCGTGCGTGCGTGCGTGCGCGTGCTCGCTAATGCGTCTGCAGTAGGGGTCCCCCTCCAGCTACATGAATGTCTCCGGTTGCCAGAGGTTTGTGCCTGTTCTCCTCTGCTTCCCGTGGCCCCCGCGGTGGCCCTCCGGCACCAGAATGAATCAGCATCCACTCTGAACAGGGGTCCACACGCCCGCTAGCACCGCGGAGGCAGGGCCTTTGCTCTGGAACGTCGGCCCGCCAACACAGTGGGAGATGTCCTTGAAGCCCGTGCTCTATATATAAACAGACGCCTGTGTAATCCCCCAGGTCTTGTCTCTGCTCGTGCGACGGCAGGGGGAGCCGTCTTCTCTGCCGCGCCGTCGTCAGACTAACCTCCGCCTCTGTGTCCTCTAGAACGTGGTGAACTTTGTGGACGACAGCTTCCCCCCCGGCCCGCGCTCCGTGGGCTTCCCCGAGGGTGACAGCGTGCAGCAGCGCATCAAGAAATGGCTGCGCCCCCACGAGATCAACTGCAACAACTTCAAGGACCGGAGCGTCAAGTGGTCGGTCTTCCGCACTCCGCGGCCCTCGGACATCCTGCAGGGGCTGCTGGGGAACTGCTGGTGAGAAATCCGTGTGTATCCGCGTGTGTGTATGTGTCGCCCCCATAAAGGAAACGGATGCTCTTTGAACACACAGTTATCTTTGAAATCGAAGGACGAGCTTGTGTGTGTGTGTGTGTGTGTGTGTGTGTGTGTGTGTGTGTGTGTGTGTGTGTGTGTGTGTGTGTGTGTGTGTGTGTGTGTGTGTGTGTGTGTTAGTGTGACTGTCTTGCTCGGTAAGGGGCTAGCACATGCCCTCACAGGCAGGATGTGAAAGGTGATTTTTCAGCTCTCTCCTTCTGAAAGGTCAGTGGAATATAAAGAGGTGAACAAATAGACCGCTGGGCCGCTACGTTCATCATCTCTACAAATGAGAGGGGGGGGATGAAAGAGACGGAGACCGAGTGACTGACGGAAGTACAGAAATAATGATGAAACAAGTGGGGGGATAGAGCGAGTGGCAGAAAGGTAGACAGGCAGACAGGCAGACAGACAGACAGACAGACAGGCAGAGTGCTAGAGAGAGAGCGATAGAGGAAGACAGGTAGAGTGCTAGAGAGAGAGAGGTGGAGGCAGACAGGTAGAGTGCTAGAGAGAGAGAGGTGGAGGCAGACAGGTAGAGTGCTAGAGAGAGAGAGGTGGAGGCAGACAGGCAGAGTGCTAGAGAGAGAGAGGCAGAGATATGGGTGGAGGCAGACAGACAGAGCCCTAGCCTGTGTTCTGAAGGCTGACAGTTGTATTATTCTGGGCCAGGTCTAGACACTGTGGTTTATCGCCACGCCCTTGATTGTGGACGTCCTTGTGTGGGTGCTGTCATCCTCACTATCACACACACACACACACACACACACACCATAATGACTCGGTTAGACACACAAACACACACACACACTCTCTCTACGGCTTATCAAAATAACCCTCTCCAGAGTGCCAGTTCCACTCCATCATGATAGGAAGTAACCCAAATTCCCATCTCTGGCTGGATCTCTCTCACACACACATACACACACACACAGTCACACTGAGTTCACATCAGTCTCAAATAACCGCTGAGCATCCCAGCTCTGAGCCAATGAACTCCGTGCCCTGTTCCGACCCACCGTCTCTGTCTTGGGCGCGGGCCCTTGTCTAGACTCCTCCCACAGCTCCGTGGCGCCTGGCCAGTAATTGGCTTTTGATGTGATTCGATTGGGCCTGCGAGCGGCGGTCCCGGCGGGCCGTCCAGACCGTGGCAGAGCTCTATTAATATGGTCTCCAGTCCAATAACAGCGGCCCCCGGGAGGGGTGGATGGGGATGGGGGGGTTAGTAGAGGTGGAGGCTTGTCCTGTCTCAACAAACCAACCAGAGACATGGTCGGTTCCCTTTGTTCACAGGAGCAGGCAGCGTGACGGCCCGTCCAGTCCAGTCCGGTCCACCACGGGGTCCTTTGAGCTTTCACGTTGTAGGGGCTCTCAGCAGCAGGGTTTAACAGCAGGGTTTAACTGCAGGGATTAACAGGGACATGGGGGAATGAGGAGGAGTGTTTGTCTTTTTTTTTCTGTCTGTTAATCTGTGTATATGCGGGCGTCTCTGCCGGCAGGTTCCTGAGTGCGCTGGCCGTGCTGGCAGAGCGTCCGGAGCTGGTGGAGCGGGTGATGATCACCAGGGGAATCTGCCAGGAGGGGGCCTACCAGGTCCGGCTGTGCAAGGACGGCACCTGGATCACCGTGCTGGTGGACGACATGTTGCCCTGCGACGAGTACGGCTACTTGCTTTTCTCGCAGGTCCGTCTGCCACACACACACACATACACACAAATCAATAAATGGTAAAAGTTATGTTCCTTACACACGCACATGCACACACTCAACTGTTTCTTGTACCCCTACATTCATATTTTATACTGAGGGGAAGTCCAAAGTAGCCTTGTCTGTTCTAGACCAATGTTTCCCTGGCAAATGTGGAATCCATAGCTCTGCTTGCTCCACATACTGACTGACTGGGTGACCCACTTTGAGTGAGAGAGCGGAGGCTTGGGTTTCCAGCTCCACTGCTCCCCCACTCACTAACCCCTGTCCCTGATAAAGACCCAGCCTTATCCCCAGCCGGGCCTAACCACCTCCCTCTGTCCTCAGGCCCAGCGGAAGCAGCTGTGGGTGGCGCTGATCGAGAAGGCCCTGGCCAAGCTCCACGGCTCCTACTTCGCCCTGCAGGCGGGGCGCGCCATCGAGGGCCTGGCCACGCTGACGGGGGCGCCGTGCGACTCGCTCATGCTGCAGGTCAGCTCCACCAACCCCCGCGAGGAGCCCATCGACACGGACCTCATCTGGGCCAAGATGCTCAGCTCCAAGGAGGCCGGGTGAGTGGGCGGGGAGCTGAATGGAAGAGCGCTTTGCCGTAAGGATAGCCATGTCCAGGTCTACTCAATTAAAGCGTTGTGTGTGTGTGTGTGTGTGTGTGTGTGTGTGTGTGTGTGTGTGTGTGTGTGTGTGTGTGTGTGTGTGTGTGTGTGTGTGTGTGTGTGTGTGTGTGTGTGTGTGTGTGTGACCCAGAGTGTGT
>JAVQJS010114279.1:0-14697 GCA_036024795.1 Galaxias rostratus | reverse complement strand
AGATCTTGTGTTTATTTAAATTAAATAACTTAAGACCATCTCTCTCTCTCTCTCTCTCTCTCTCTCTCTCTCTCTCTCTCTCTCTCTCTCTCTCTCTCTGCATGGCCATGCGCTCAGCTGTTTGCGTCCCTAGGAGGTCAATTTCCCATGAGGACGCCGTTCCTTTTGACCTCCTGCCCGTTTCTCCAGACCTGGACAAACGCGTCTCTCTGGAGGCGTGCCTGCTTCGCAAGGTGCCACAAACACAGCACTGACTGACTGCAATGCATACTGTGTTAGGAACGAGGACTGGTGGGAGCCCAAGGGAAATGTATTTTTTTTAGACAGGTTACCTTCCAAAGGGCTTCCGCAGCGCGGGGTGGTAATATGTCAACAGTCCTGGAGCCATGACATTAACAGGACAGCCCCCACTGTACTCTTCAATGGCCCAGTCCTGGCACACAATACAACATACAGCAACACAATATACATTAAGACAGCACATGGTATAAACTTTGTATCATCTTCTCTAGATTGTGGTTTCATTAGGGTAAAATGTTTCTTATGTAACAGTACATAGTAGTAAGTATTTAAAATCTTTTTTAAGTGTATTGCTCCTCTAACTTAAGCAAATTAGTTATACATTTAAAGTTGAAAAATATATTGAAAATTATAAATGTTTTTGAAACAAGTGTTTTATGATTACCATGTGTGTTTATTGATATGATTTAATATTGGTTTTGGTGTCTACCTATATTCCTGGATTAAAATAAAATCAAATTAGTTTAGGAAAGCATGAAAGTACTTTAATTTAACAACTGCAGGAGACATCTTAAATTGCATTTAGGTAAGATAGATCAAATCTGATTAAAACCATGAACTGCATCAAAAAGATAGTACTATAGATTAGTCACTAGTCAAACAACGAATCCCAGAATGAGTTATAAATATATTCTCACAACGTGTAGCAAAATAGAAGCGTACGAGCGTCCGCGTGTAATTGACATGCCCACTGTGTTTGTTCAGCTCGGCTTCATGCATCCGTTTTGGGATGTGCTCAACTACCACACTATTTCCTCTTGGGTGAATCGAAGGTAGATTTTCCCTCCGCCGCAATGACTTTATAATGATCTAAAGATCTTCATTGGGATGCAGTTCCAATGCCTCTCCTGAGGTGTCGGCGTCAAACCACCCCCCACCCCCCCAAATCTCCTCTTTCCCTTCTCCTCTCCTCTCTTCTGAACCTCTACTTGTTGATGCCCCCCCCCCTCTCTATTTATTCCCCCTCCAGGGTCATAGGCATTCAAGCAGAGAGAATCCTACTCCCCCCCTCCCACTCCGCGCCCACCGGCCTCTTCCGGGCCAGTCTACCCGACCACACAGCAGTTACCGGTGGTGAAAAGCAACCCAGGGAGAAAAATGGCAGCATATTGCCAAAGCTTACAACTGTCAGGCAGAATGTGCCCCTTTGTCAATCTCTCAGTGTGCCGCGTCATTTGAATATGTGTGCATGTGTGTACATGTGTGTGCGTGTGTGTGTGTTTGTGACCACGTTAGTTACAGTATGGTGCACTCTCATGCTTAGTGCTCCAAGGAAGGCAATTGACTGTTAGACTGCATATGGATAACAACCCCTCATCTTCTGACCAAATTGATGTCTTTGTCTTTCTTTTGAGTGTTTGACATTGCCTTTTGACTTCTTGAACGTGTCATTCAAATCAAACAAGCAGCTCTTTGTTGTCTATAATAACAACACAGAAGCTTCCGGGAGTACTTAAAATGCACACATCTAAACTCCCCTCACATTAGGAGACCCCATCGCTTTTGATGGACTCCTAAGTGTTGCCTATCACTTCAGCTGGCTCAGCGGCCGTCCTAGTTACAGGGGGAATTGGATTTCTGAGAGGCTGAGTGGGACTCCGCATCCCATTTGGACCATGGATCATTGCTGCCTCTTGGTCTCCTTACCTTCTCCTCGTAGTGGATGTAAGTGGAGGCTTCAGGGCCCAGGTACTTCCCCAAGCTGCTCACCACCGCTGCTCTCCTCTCCGGCGCCTGCAACACAGCAGCCATCTCAGGCCGGCGCGCGCGTCACGCTCCCTCCCCGTCCACGGGAAGGAGACGGCACGCTGCCACTCACATGGAGGCAATACCGGGGGGCACCCAGGGAGATCAATGGGAATAACTCAAGGCGGGCCGGCACGTGTTCTCTGTGAGCGAGCGCGCTTCTCGATTTATGACGGGTGTGAGGACAGCCAGGGGCCCCGGGACCAAATAACCTAGGGTCCGCTCTCCCTGGCCCTAAGTGACAGATGGTGCCACATTGATCATCGGTCACTGCCCTGGCTCTTAGCCCTCTTTACCAGCAGCTCAGCGCCCGGTTCTTGGGGCGGTGATTTAATGTGGATGCTGGCATGCTGCTGCTCTTTGCTGGGAGACCGAATAATAATACAAAGGAAATACGCGGAAGCGTTGGCCGAATTCAAAGAGCCTTTTCGTGGTAGAACAGGAGGAAATGGCGCTTTTGTACTTCAACATCCCTTTGTATCCGACTCGATCCTGTTGAGACAAAGTAAGGAACAGAAGAAATAACACCTGTGGGAAGGCAATTTAACGCTTTCCCCTACTTTTTCAGACTGACACAATTTCGTATCAGCCTTTCGTTTTTTTACTGCTGTCGGTTTGTTACTGGCATAGAGTTTTGCTCCGTCATAATAGCCTTCTCTGGTTGTTATGTTTTCCTTATCTACAGCTTATGGATTTGCTTTTCTCCGCTAAATGAAATACCCTGTTACTGCGATTTTTTTTGATTAGGAACATTGTTTACTTTTGAACCTCCATTTGATTTCTGCTAGAGCTTCTTTTAAGCATTCCCCAATCTGATCTCCATTATCGGCCGTTCTCTGTTGACCTCGTTTCTATCTATAACGTAACTTTCTTTCTCTTTTTGCCTGTCTCTCGTTTTTTTTTCTGTCTGGCCGCGCATCTCATCGTTTATCTCCACTCATAATCTTCACCGTTTCTTTTAAACAGCAGGCAAAACAGGACGGCAAACATTGTAAGCCTTTTGTTTCTTCTCCTCAAAGAGGATGCAACTCGTAAAATGTCCTCTGACATGTCCATGCCATTACCCTTACATCCCCTCGCATGTCTGATATTTCAAATCGTTTGGATAAGTCTACTTCTTTCACAAGATCGTTCATTTGACACATCGAGTTTCCTTCACAAAAAGAACAACCATAACGTAATCTCCTGATCTCTCCATCCTCTTTGTCTGAAATGTTTAGCCTTTTCCAAGCCAGCCTCTGCACAGGGAGATCCACGGTGGCTGCATGGTGGCTATAGTGGTGGTTAAATGAAGCGAGGAAGCGTATTACACACGCGGACCACCCACTTCTCCCAGAGCATACAACAGGGTAATGGCTCACTGAATAACGGGGGAAGTTAAGCCTGCGCGACACGTGATCGTTGGACCGGATTTGAATGGTACTGTATGGAGATCAATTGGCAATTCAACAATTCAACTTTAGGGTCCATTTCGAGTGTCTTCGAAGACATACAGGATTTCGCATGGGTTTGCCTTTTTTTATATATTCGAAAGTGCGATAGTTATGACAGAAACCTCACAGAGGAAATGCATGATCGATACACGGGGCCGTGTATAATTGAAAGACCCTGCCTCACTGCGGTGCCTCAACCTCCACTGATTGGAACGAGAGGAAAAACAATTTAGCGTCGGTCAATTTCACATTCTTCAAAGCCTCATCCTCCCCACCTCGCCTGTCCATCCATCCATCCAGCCATCCATTAAGTCACACACCCACCCACCCGTTCACCTCATCCATCCGTTTGTCAGTGCGTGCATCAATCCAACCTCTTTGGAGCTCCACTGAGTGGCCTGCTGGGCGGCAATGAAGCCCACTAGAGCAGGATTGCCACTGGGGCTCGTGGCATCAAAGGTGACACAGATCGGGCAGTCGTCCGAGGGCTGCGCCACAATCTCTCCAGAAAAGCCCTTTTCCTTCCAGAAACACTGCAGCACAACAAAACAGAGAGACACACAGACATGAAAAAAGACAAACAACAGCATTCCCAGTATATACCCGCACGCACTGTTGAACCTGCTCCAGTCAAATAAACCCAAGGCACACCTCATCCCTTCTAACTTTATTCAAAATGCAAACCACTTGCTATACAGTAACCTGGTATCACCTCAATTTACTCACCAAAGAAATGTCAGCCTGCACTTCACCCAATGCATGGTGATACCCAAACATAACCACGCGAATAGAGCTGCATAATATTCAGGCACACACAAACATCCATTATATAATTAGCTAGGCTGTAATTATATTTTTTAGCTGGTTGGATGTGTAATATGTAGATAAATATACAGTTGACCCAAGCGCACTCGTCTCCGTCAAGGTGGAGATGTGGGTCTCGTTGTGACACACCTAAACAGCACCGGGTCCGTGAAGGAGGCCGTGACACACAGCTCGCTAACGTTATGTGAACGCCTCATGAAATACTCATTTGGCTCTCGTGAAAGGGCGACGCGGAATGCGCGAGCGACTTCACTGCTCGTTGTAATCCGCAGTGACTCTAATGTACTCTAATGCGCTTCGTATACAGACAAGCCTATTAGGCCGCTCGACCGTGGGCTGGGGACAAATCAATCGCAGACATGGGGGAAAACTTGTGAGGTTCACTTAAACCACACAGCAGTCGGGGGTTCTATCAATGTGTGGCTATTCTCAAGTGTGAATCTGTTGGCCAATGGTGGATGGAGAAAGTCCCGTCCACAGCCAGCACCGTAACATTGACAATAACGATGCAGAAATCCTTCCCAGTCCGTGGGTGAATGTGTTGACACTACATAGACAACGGCAAAAATAAATGCCACAATGCCGCTGGGATCACTTTAAGAACCACCCATTAAACCCCACCTTTGATATGTGCCGCGACTCGAAAAAGCATTCTGTTTAGTTCAAAAGATACATACAACAAATCATCTTGATTGTCGTTATGGGGATAGGGTTTGGTTCGGTCAACCTTACAACAACCCAAAGGCTGTGTCTGTGAGCCCAACGCAGACCAAGTTAATGAGTGCCACATACCGTGGCCCATCTCCTGACAGCAGCTAGCTGATTAAGGATGGAACAAGTCAGACACAAATATAATCATGTGTGGGGTGAGATTTTCATTACCTTTGGTCTGTTTGCATGCAGGGTGTGTATGTGCGTGCGTGTATGCGTGTATGTGTGCGTGTGTGTGTGCGTGTGTGTAAGCTGTTGGAGCTTGCCTTACGTACTGTTTGGTATGTGATGACAAACTTTATCAAGTGGCCTGTGGGCATATTCTGTGTGAGGAACTCCCGTTGGCTTGGCAGAGCAGGCTGGTATTTGATTTTAGCTTTAGAGAAAAAAGAAACACACAGTGTTTACATTTCAAAATGATGAAATACTTATGTAACCACAAAAGCCCAAGGAAACCTTTGTATTGTATGGAAAATTAAATTTGAAAGAAGGAGTGCATGTAAAACAAAAAGAAGAGGATGGGGGGAAAGAGAGTGAGGGGAAGACGTAAGAATACATTGAGTGTACGCATAAACGATATCGGAGAAAGCAAGCCAAAAAACGGAGAGAGAGAGAGTATAAAAGGGACAGAGGTATGAGAAACGGAGAGAGAGAATAAAAGGGACCGAGGTAAGAGAAACGGAGATAGAGAGAGAGAGTGAGGAGACAGATAACACATCACTTTGGTTAACCCCTCTATCGATCAGAGTGGCTTTACTTAAGACTCATCGACCAGCACTCAGGTAAATTGGATCCAATGCCCGAGTGACTATACTTTAGAATGGAATGGCCTTGCACAGAAATCCCTTCAATTTAACACGGCAATGCTGTCTGTCGCTTCGACTCCAAATCTAAATGGCAGTATTTACATTCGAAGGTCCCACTTGTTTTGCCCCCAATGGAGAGCAGATTGAATAACTTCATCAGAATTGTCAGGTGTGGCACTCTGAATGTCTGTCATACAGCGAGATTCCTGCTGAGTGCAGGCCGTTTCAGCGCACGCCCTGAAAGTGGTTTAATATCTGGCAAAGAGCCAGTCTTTTAACCAATGAGCTCACAGAGGGGGCGAGACATCTTTTGGGAGCTATGGAGATCTGTCAGGGGCAAAGTAATAATATCCCGGTACCAGAGAAAGGAATGATATGCCCAAGGAGTTAAATGGTGGGATGGCGAACCAAACCTGATTTGACATCTTCACTCTGACAGCTCATTGGCGACATCGACACCAACAGAGTGCCATTAGACTTGGCGAACGGGGGACATATTCATCCTATTGCCTGTCATAATGCTAATACAGACATTGTATATGGTAAACATTTCCTCCTCCATCACTCCACGTTCAGTCAAAATGTCAAGCTGACAAATCGGTCAAACCAGCAGCAACTGTATAAAGTGTTGACATACATGGCCTTGTGGCCTTTGACACGCCATGCACTTTGAACGTGCTCAGTGCTTCTCTTTTGACGACCAGAGTGCAGGTTGCTGGTGCCATTTGTGTCACGTAGGAACTAATCACAAGCTTCCGACTTGTTAAGACATGAGGGGGTTATAAATAGATGTGGCACGGCTCGTACTGGGCATAGAGAAAACCTCTGCAAGAAATGCACTCATAATTACAGTCCTTCACACTCTCCTCGGCCTAATGGAACGTGTCAAAGACCACATCAATGCATTTAGACCGTTAGCCTTGGTGACGCTCTCGATGAGTGTAACCATGGCACACACTCACTGCCCAGGCTGAACCAGTTAGCACTGTAACAGTGAAGCCTCTGTAGTTTGTCGCAAAGGCATGGATAATGGTAATAAGAAAATGATTGCATTAGCCAGGGATGAGTGCATTCTCACTTTACTGATTGCCCAGGTAGCTTTTTAAAAGGATTGCTATCACACTGATGTGAAACCGCTCATGTGGTGACCACAGCGTGCCCCACCATCAACGCTAATTGCGTCCTCGCGTTCCGGACCTCTATCTAGTTTTTAATAGTCATAGATTCTGCATCTTTTAATTATCTCGTCGATCGTATTTATAAAGTTGAGTCTTGGTGCTCTTCTCTGAGACACTTTGTGTGGCACGTGGAACACAAGTTCTTCCCCCCAAAGTTTGGACTGTCTCTCTATATTCACATGCATATCAGGAGACCAACCCAACATGACCTTAATATTTTGGTGGGATTATTTTTTCCTAAAAGAATAAGAAAAATCTGCCATATCGCCTTGCGATATGTACACAGACCCTGTTTTCATGACAGTGTAAATTTACTTTGAGTGCAGCATGTTTGCTGTGACATAGACTGCAGCTTGAGGCCAGTAACGTTAAAACTGATTGTACCTGAATGTACATCATCCACACAGGGCATTGTTAATGATGCCATGTGCACTTAGCAGACTGCTGATATAGTGTGCTGTGTACAGTAGAACACACTGCGTTCTACATTGCCCTTGTTGTACAGGCACATGTTGCTTCTCTCCTGTTTCTTCTTCTCCTCTGACGCTTGTCTGTTCTCCCTGCTAACCCTCCCCCCCACTCCCTTACATTTGCTCTCATATGTCCTCCACTCCGGGTAAAATACATGATCTCAAATTATAAAGATGGTCTAACCTTAATTTAAAGCATCGTATTGAGAACCTGACGAATAGGATGCATGAGCTGTTCATATGGCTGGGAACGTCACAATGCTTTCAAATTGAAGCACCACTTGTAAAATGGCAGTTGGAAACATGGGAGCCCGCACTGAAAACACACGCTAAGGCGGTCTGTAACGTCCCCTTTTATAGATAAATCAAAAAAAGTCCCACCACATGTGAACAGCACTTGAACAGAGTGCAATAGATGCAGCTGTGGGTTCCTCTCCTCCTGTGCAACACGGAAAGGAGGCAGAACAGGCAGGAGCTCGCACGGACTGCGGCAGCCTGGCCAATGTAATCATGGTAACAGGGTTTTGGTGTTTTCTTTTTAATCAAGACGATTGACTCAAGTAAAATATTTGATTGTCTTCTATGGGCGAGTACAATATGAAACTGATTGATAGCAAAGATGTTTTCTGATTTCAGAATCATTTTGAAGGGTAGAGGGGGATTCAAACTTGTTCCACAGTTTATTCTTAAGTCGTAATCAATCCAGTTCTGCATATTTCAAATTATGTATAGATTATAATACCATACCAGTGATGGTATCCTGCAAGGTCCAATAATTTTCAGGGCATGTTAAGACAAAAAAAACAAGCCACAGAGTCAAGGAAAACTTTAGCGGGATGTCCCCAGGAATCTAGAGCATGTCTAGGGCTTGACCACCTAACAAAGCAACCCAATTTGGCCGCCATTTTAGAGCTTTAGACGTCCTCTGCAGAGATGGGATCACCATCGAAATCATATTTGGCATGACCGGAATAAAAGCAGTCTGGAGATGCTCCAAATCGGACCATGTTTTGGTGTTCCCCTCACTTAGAGCTGGGACACCGTGCCGAGTCTTATACCCAGTAAGTCATTTATTACTCATTTATTTCACATATTCTTTTATATGGTATTGCATAATGGGAATCATTCAGATATCCATAGTCTGCAAAAAATGTGCAGCTGATTAGCTTGGGAAGTGAATATAATTGTATTAAACTAATCCCCCTTGGCTCCTGAGCCCGTTGTCAGAAACTATGAAAAATACAATGAATGGCTGATTATTCCTAAATCGCTACTGCTTTATAGCTCCGAGACGAGGACCGGAATGCATAGTGTATCGATGCTGTTCGTCTCGGGAAGAGTAGGGAAGGAACATGTAAACAGTTCTCCCGGGGAGCATTGGACAAAGACCTCTCCGCAGTCCTCGTGCCTGAATCAATCCAATTTGACAGCGGATCATAGGCTGTCTCTGGTTGATTGTTCTGGCCTCGACAGCCCCCTACTTGAGATGAGGAGACGTCTTCTGCCTCACTGACTACCCAACGCTGATGGCCCCTGACTGCCTCTCCACATGGGCTTCATCCCCAGCAGTCTGTTCACTCTCCCGCTGTCGGCATCGACGTTCCCGTTTTACCTTTTCACTGTCTTTTGGCTCTTTCATCCTTTCTCTAGGTTGCTTCCCCACACGCGCAAGCGCGTACACACACGTGCGCACACACGCACACACACTCACACACACACACACTCTTTGCGCCTTGTGAATTTTATTGAATATTGCCGGAGTAACTTTCACCTGTGGCCCTCTCTTGCCAAGTCAGTGACCTGGGAGGCAGGGAGCCGCCGCAGCCAGCGGCAAGTTGGGCCGGGGATTTTTCATTACTTTTTCATTCCTCACATCCATAAGTTAGCGCATAGTTTGTCTTTTAGTGCCTGAGGTCTTGAGGCTTTCAAAAAGGAATGGGAGATAAACACCACGACCATGCGCATCTCAAAAGCCAACAAGTGAAGACGCGGGAGGAACTGATAACGCGCTCCTTTTAGATTCTCAGGGTCTAATCTTTGTGTGAGATAAACATCCGACACCACTTATCTTAATCACCTTGGCGTTGCAACAGCCCCCCCCCCCCCCCCCCTCCCTCCCTCGAGACCGAACCCCTTCAAAAAGCAGGCAGCATTCGTTTTGTCACCCGACGAGGCTTGACAGCCTAAAAGTTTGGCACGTCGCGCCGTCTGGCGGCGGTACCAGGGCAAATCGATGCTAATGCACTGCCTACCTGTTTTTCAAACACCGTCAGCAACACGCTGGACTGAAGTGTGAGTGGCAGATCTGTCGGTTCGTTGGCCGGTGGGCCTGGGCCCGCTGTCACTTAGGACGCTCCGCTCCCGCTGCAGGGAAGATAGATGGCAATACCAGGCGCTGCACGCCACTTGGCCGCCTGTCAAGTCACATCGCATCCAACTGAAATCCCGTTTTTGGTCAGGTGCAACCCTGATCATGACGTCGGGAACTTCATTTCACCCTGGTGGGGAGAATCCGCACGAATACAGAACGTGGTTTTTCTATGATTTAGCCACGGTCTTGATGGACCGGCCGGGTTGTTTCTCAGTGGATGGGAAAGTGAGTACTCTACAGGAGTATACTGGGCCAGCCAGGTATAGGTATGGCTTAGTTCTGCGGCATGAGCAAGATTGGGTTCACAAGAACAAACGTGTGTCGACACAAACAGCTGGCTTGCCCTGACCTTTACCTTTTGATATCCACAAAAACAGACAGGAGGACCACATCCCAAAACAAATGCTCCTGCCCGGCGCACAGCTGTCCACAGAACTCGGAGAGACGTGCAGGGGTAAAACAGTGAAACATTATGCCTCATTACATATGACAGTGTTCTGGGCTCATGCTGTAAGAGCCTCCACTGGAGTCCTGCGTGGTGGATAGCCGCAAAACAAAGAAGGCATAGGATGTCAAACACGTATTGGAACAAATAAAACATTTACGGAATGAAATATGCATGCGCCAAAACCTTGCTGCAAAAAGCCACGTTATAGCCAAAGCTCTCCTTGGCAGGGCATGCATCCCAGGTAAACCAAGTATGAGGGGAACGCCAAACAGGTCATCAATCATTGAGGTGAGTGGGAAACGCGTCAAAAGAGCGACTCCGCTCATTATTAAAGATGGATGGCGCAGGAGATAAATCCCGGAGCCATCAAATAAGGGGCCAGACGTGACGGATGGGCGACGACGGCTCACAGAGAGGAATGAGCATGCGGCGGCTCGGCGCATGTGTGCGCTAGCGTGTGCTGGGGGCTGCTGCCAGCGTACAGTGTACGCCACGCATGAGCGCCCGCCTAATTAGGCTACTTTACCGTATGTTTATGGACATAATGAATAGTGGATGTTTTCATTTCACACGGGGAAAGAGAACAAAGAGCAGAGGGGAACATCTGTGTTCCAGACGTGCCGGAGGTAGCTAGGCGCCACGTGTGAAAAGAGAGGTGAAAAGCTTCCAGGCAAACAGCAAACAACTTCCAAACTGTCTCTCTTTGGTGCGTGTTTCACCTGGTATTCAAACTCCGCCACCCCACACTGTACACCTTCTACAACAGCCCCCCCCCCCCCCATCTGCAGGCCTACCATCGCTTACTGCAAACCTGGCTCTCCCACACTCACCGGAAGTGAGGAGTGTCAGACAGATTTCATTAAGTGACGCTCGTCTGTTTTATTTATCCCAGGCCCCTGTACAGGGCAGCACAGGCGCTGCAACAGGGCCATGCCAGTCCCTGTCAGATGGCAAAATCCTCACTAATTCAGTGGCGCGTGTGTGTGTGTGTGTGTGTGTGTGTGTGTGTGTGTGTGTGTGTGTGTGTGTGTGTGTGTCTGTGTCTGTGTCTGTGTTTTGGGGCAAGGGAGAGGGGGAAGAGGAGGGCTGGATGAGGGGTGGGTTCTGTCCGAAGCGCTGGGGCCATCTCCTCTGCATAGCTGATCAGTCTCACTCAGTATCTTGCATTGAATCCGTCACTCCAGGGTTCGGGTGTGGGCCAGGCATAGCTAGCGGCCAGCATTAGCCAGCAGAGCCACCCGCCACGTACTTTATTTGCATGCACATGTGAGGGGCCCTCTGGTTAAAAATGCAAGGTGTCCTCTGGTTGGTCTCATGAGGGGCTCTCTGGTTGGTGTCATGAGGGGCCCTCAGGTTTGCAATGTGAGGGGCCCTCTGGTTAGTGTTGTGAGAGGCAGTCTGCTTGGTAATGTGAGGGGCTCTCTGGTTGGTGTCATGAGGGGCCCTCTGGTTGGTAATGTGAGGGGCCCTCTGTTTAGTGTTGTGAGGGGCCGTCTAGTGGGTGGTGTGCAAAGCTAACTGACCTGCCTGGTGAGGGGGGCAGGAGACGATCACCACTCGGCACCGGAATGACTGTGTGGTCGTCTTCACTGTGGCACCCTCATCATCCTGTACACACACACACACACACACACACACACACAAAACAAACAAACAAACACACACAGTTAGAGTAGACGTTTTCTCTGTTACACACAAACAACTGCATAGTGGTGATGTTGGCTTTTAATCATTCTGTCCGACCGCAAAAGAACGATTGTCATTCTCTCCATGACAGCCCGAGACAGTGGAGTTTGTTGAGAGGCTAACAGGTGGAACAATTGCTCCTCTCTTTGTAATTGCTGCCCAGGAAGAAGAGCTGGTTGGGTGGCCAAATGGTGTTGAGATTTGGGATGGAGGAGTGATTGTATGGGGGACTCTGAAGGCCACAGGCCCTGGGGAGAGATGGCAGAGTAACAGGCTGTTACAGATGACCAAGTCCCCCCACTCACCGGCCCAGTAAATTGCTACTGCTCGGAACTGGGGATAAGTGACTGCAGGGCTAGCAGTGGGACAGCACTCCTATGATTGAATGAGTAAAGAAAAAGACAGCATTGTGTGTCTTAGAAAGGTGGTGGACCACGACAGGCTACCCAAACAGCATGTCTGTGCCTGGACATAGAGTCTACGCATTTCTGGAGCTCTACTGGCTGGATGGGACAGCATTCTTATAAAAGATACACCCTCACTTGGTGCTCTGATGATGGTGGAGCAAAGGCAGACGCGTTGCCAAAATCCCCCAATTTACAGGTGTTCGATTGGGTTAAGATGTAGTGAATGTGAAACTCTTCAGCACCATGCATGTTTCCAAACATTCCGGGACCTCTCGTGACCTGTTAATGTGGGAATTGTCATCCTGGGATTAACAACTCTTATCAGGATAAAAACCCATTTTATCATAGGGCAAAGGGTATTCGTACCTAATAACGCTGTATTGATTTGCAGTGAACCTTCCAACTAAGGTCACAACTGATCCCAAGCCATGCCAGCAAAAATATCCTGGCCCCCCTCTCTCCACACACAGCATAACAGAGCTAGTAACCACTAGTACTGTTCCACTCACCCACACACCCACACTATATGTGTATATCACTCTACCCACATCTTTATGGACCAGTGCCTACTGTTTGTGCACCTCAGAAATCTCCGAAATACTGCATCCTTGTATCTTGTGTTTGTACTAAGGTGTTGCATTGTAAACTTCCTGGAGCAGCCCTGTTAACATCGTTGTTAACGGACATGGATCACGTCTTGTATTGACGTCCTCGGTCAGGCATGCGCTTCTGTTTCGCCATGCAGCACACACTAATAAACGTCAACGTGTATGTGCCTCTTCCACCCCTAATTACTGTGTTTGTCTCCATAGAACTAAAGGTAGATGTAATCTAACCGGACTGACAGTTTAGTCGTCACTAGCCCATTGAGCAGTCTCTGGGATTGACCCTCCTGCCATCTTTGCCCCAAGAATTAACCCCATTTCAAAAGGACTTCAATCATCATCATCATTTTCCTTTTCCATGGCACTCTATGTATATACAGCACCTCCGGAAAGTATTCACAGTGTCTCACTTTTTACACATTTTGCTATAGCCTTATTCCAAAATTGATTACATACAAATTGTGCTCAAAATTCTACACACAATACACCATAATGGCAAAGTGAAAAAGGTTTTTGGAATCCCATGTAAGTAAATATTCACAGCCTTTGCTCATTTTGTCGATGCACTTGGCAATTACAGCCCAAAGTCTTTTGAAATGTGATGCCACAAGCTTGGCACTGCTATATTTGGGCAGTTCCACCTATTCCTCTTTGCAGCACCGCTCAAGCTCCATCAAGTCCGTTGGGTCCATCGGTTCACAACCATTTTCAGATCGCTCGGGAGATGTTCAATCGATTTCAAGTCTAGGCTTTGGGTGGGCCACTCAATGACATTCCCAGAGGTGGCCTGAAGCCACTCCTTTGATATCTTGGCTTAGTGCTCAGGATTGTTGTCCTACTGAAAGATGAACCGTTGCCCCAGTCTGAGGTCAAGAGCGCTCTGGGGCAGGTTTTCAACCAGGATGTCTCTGTACATCGCTGGAATCATTTCAATACCCAGTTCCTGCCACGGAATGACATCCCCACAGCATGATGCTGGCACCACCATGCTTCACCGTATGGATAGTTTTAGTCTGGAGATGAGCTGTGCCTGGTTTCCTCCTAACATCACACCTGGCGTTCATGGCAAAGAGCCAAATCTTTGTCTCAGACCAGAGAATTTTGATTTTCACTGTCTGAGAGTCTTTCAGGTGCCTTTCGGCAAACTCCAGACAGGTTGCAATGTGCCTTCTACTAAGGTGTGGCCACAGTCTAACCACTTTACCATACAGGCCTCATTGTTGGATTGCTGCGGAGATGGTTGTCCTTCTGGAAGGTTCTCTTCTCTCCACAGAGTGACAATCCGTTTCTTGGTCACCTGCCTCACTAAGGCCCATCTCCCCCGATTGCACAGTTTAGACGGCTGGCTAGCTCTAGGAATAGTCCTGGTGGTTCCAAAGTTCTTCCATTTACGGCAAATTCAATTCAGACCTTCAAATCAGCAGAGGTTTTTCTGTACCCTTCCCCAGATTTGTGCCTCGAGACAATCCTGTCTTGAAGGTTTCCTGACAATTCCTTAGACTTCATGCGTGGTTTGTGCTCTGATATGCACTGTCAACTGTGGAACCAACTATAGACAGGTGTGTGCCTTTCCAAATAATGTCCAATCAACTGAGTGTACCACAGGTGGACTTTAAGCTGTTAAGCTGTATCAAGATCAACAGGGGAAACAGGATACACCTGAGCTCAATTTTGAGCTTTATGCAAGGCTGTGACTACTTGTATATGTGAT
>JAVQJS010114273.1:0-14946 GCA_036024795.1 Galaxias rostratus | reverse complement strand
ATACTCTGCAAATCATTTTTAACTATCACTGCTTATGTCTGTTTAACTTCATTATCTCATTGCACAAAAAAAAACAAAAATAAAAAACATTGTTCAGTCAGACACTTTTTATGATATTTTTAAATCAGCAATTTATTTTTGATAGACTCCTAACTATAAAGACTATCTCCATGGATCCATTTCTTTAACATTATGTTCTAATAATATACATATCTATTGAGAAAGTATAATGAAAAATATGATGTGGATACTTTCAAAAAGGTGCAAATGGCCCCTTGGTACAAAGTTATTTTCACCTAACAATACAGTCATTCCTGCATATTTGAGTCTCTGTGATTTATTTTCAATTACAATTTTCTACTGTGTGTGAAATACTCAAGATGGAAAGTGTACTTGCCGAATGTAAACTCGTACACAGAGGCCAGTACAATTACAGTCAAAATCTGATAAGTAAGACACTCAGTTTCTCAGATCAGGGTGTGTGCGCCCATATTGCTACAGTAAATATGTACAACAATGAGGTTTGCTGTGCAGTTAATATGCTCTATATTACTATAATGCCATCTAGTGGTGATATTAGGTACCAAACAAAACTCACTATTGGCCATCCAATCATTTTCACATGATCTGCATTTTATAACGGTGTCATTGAAGAATAGGGTGTGTGTTTGGAGTTCCTGAATATTGTAATTGAAATTGAAAATTACTCCAAAGACTTCACTGTTGGCCAAACACAGAATGCTTTGTCATCATTCAATCCTATTCTGTTTTCATTATCCGTTAGTCCATTTCATTAATTTGAAATAAAACCCACATTCATGTTTTTTATACATATATATTAATAGCAAAGGCTACTACAACAAAAGCGCATCTTTTTCAGTTCATACTGAAAAGCAAAACACAGTCTTACGTGGCATTTGCTGCCATGCTAAGTCCATTTCCTGAAAATACTTCTACCACTCATAAATGAAGTGGAGCTGAACAGAGCTAGTAGTGAAAGAAAGCTGAAATATCACTTATCTCTAAATACATTTTGTGGTACACAGCCTTTGTGACCTATCTTAAAAGGAACGCCATCTTGTAGGTTTTCAATGATCAAAAATGTATGTGTTGACGTCGACATATGTACTCAGTTTAGATTGTCTCTGATTTCTTTTTCCAGAGCCATTTCAACATCAATATTATATCTCTACTGTAGTCTAAGAGCTTTGGCTGCTGCACAGGGCTAACGATTGTGTCCACAAACACAGCGGTAACAAACAACCAAATAGAACGGGGATAGTATGTCTTTTTGTTAAACAATGGAAAAGTCCCTTTTTTTCCCTTCTACTTCCACTTCCTTCTCTATGAGTAGGGCAGAAACGGCCCTCGGAGAAAGCCGTGCCAAGCCTGATTGGAGAGGGGAGAGATGAAGCTTGACTGGACTCCAACTGTACAGTAACAGAATCCTCCTAATGCCAACCTCAGAGGGACATGTGGTTGGCACATGGGCACCGGGGACGGTAAAGCCGAGCGACACGTTACATAAAAGCAAAGCACCAATAATGACTTTAACATCAACACCAGCTCACCACAACACGCACTTACTGTGAGCGCAAAACAATTAGGCGTTGTAGGGTGTAAGTGGACACCCCAAGATAGACAGCTTTTTGTGGGCCATCTAATGGGAGCGGACTACTGCCGAAGCACCAGTCCATTAACAACCAATTAACGGCCTATTAATATTTTACCAGACAGGGCCTCTCATCTTGGCATGTTTTAAGGGGCTTTTCCCAGGAGTGTTTGAACATGAGCAGCTCTTAGCACAGCATAAAGAGCCCTGTGTAATGGTCTGGAGCTGGAGGAGTTGGAGAGGCAACCTGATAGCACTGAGAGTGGAGAAGGGTGGGGGTTGCAGAATTCTGCAGCTGGACTGGGATAAGCTGGACTGGGCCGGTCCGGGCAGGGCTTAGTTGTGGAAACAGCCTGGGTACATGGGGAGATTTAACCGACGATATCGTCAGAAAGAAATGGCTTCCTATATTAACCCATGAGGAAAACGTCCATTTTATAAGGCATGCCGTAACAATGAATTCTGAAAGAACGAAATGAATTCAGGAAATACAATCACTGTGTAAAGCCAAAAATATTTCCCCTTTTTTGGGGCCCCAATGGCTCCAAGCTCAGTTCATGGAATAAGGCTTAGAGAAGGAATGTGTGTTCTCCTGGTGATCGGGTCTGAGCTGGCTGGAAGCAGGGCCAGAAGCAGGCCTGGCCCGAGTGTAGTAGGGGCTGGCTGGACTGTTGAGACTAGTCTGGGGAAACTCCCAACCGAGAGAAACAGCAAAATAGAGACAAAGTGCAAGGCATCAGCCACAGGAAGAGAGCGAGAGAGAAGGGCCATTATGACTTTTGCCTCTTGCTTCTCCCTGTGGATCACGTATTTGTCTTCACATGAAACTATGATTTATTTTTCCACCAGCGAGTAGGTCTGTGTTTGCCACTGCACGCTGAAAGGTCTTTTGGAACTGCAGCCGAGAAAGAAATGGAAGAAAAAGCTAAGCTTTTTTCACACTAGATGCTTGTCCAAAGACATTTAGTTGACTCACTGGTTGCATTTGAATGTTAGACTAGACTAGACTAGTTCATTATGAGATGTATACATCGGCATACTGTTTGTGAGAGCATGTGTGTAAGTTGTAGAGTAAATAAGATGGGGAGTGAAAGGGAGAAAGGCAGACGGCTGTGTCAAGTTTCCTCCACTGGGTGTAGATGTGGTCTTAGATTTCTCCTAGGGCTGCTGATTAAGTGTGAGTTGGAGAGTGTGTGTGTGTGTGTGTGTGTGTGCGTGTGTATGCGTGTGTGTGTGTACTGCAGGCGTGCTGAGGAGGAGAGCAACTTCAGATTTAATTTCCCCTAGCTCCAGATATTACACCCCCGCTCCCTCTGTTTTTATTGGAACTGAGACCAAAAAACACAGAGTGTTTATGATGCATTAAAAGACGAAGGGAAAAAAACACTAGTGAGGAATTGCAAATCTGATGGGTTTGGTTCTGCCTCCAAGAATTAATCCTTTTAGTGGAGTTCATATGTTTTATGAACGCTGATCATCGGAACACACCATGAAATCATGTTCATCATCATATTGTGGGAGGCGGTCTGCTGCGTTATCTTTCTCAGGGGAAGAAGAAAAGGTGGAGGGAGAATTGAAAGATAGGAAAAGAGAAAAACAGGGTGTCCCAAAGAAAGAGTCGGGCCAAGTTTTGTCTTCAATTACCGAAGCGTGAAACTGTTCTGTATTGTTATGCCATGCCAACTCGATGCACATTTGTGTCGAAGGGGCCGATAAAAGGGCAAGATAAAATGCTTTCTATCTCAGCACGCACATCACTGAAGTGTTAATGATGCAGGGAGGGAGCTCTGTGGTGCTCTCCCAGACAATGCATCCTCTATACCTCAAATTAGTCTGACTAAAGTGCCAGCAGCCATGTATACCTGGAGACCCATTAGGCGTCTGTAATTATAGAGTAAATATTCTTCTGTAAGAAACACAGCCTGAGCCTCCACCAACACCTCGGCACACAAACTACTCTCTCTCTCTCTCTCGCTCTCTCTCTGTCTCTCTCTTTCTCTCTCTGTTTCTTTCTCCATCTCAATCACATGCCCTCTTCTCGTCCTCCGTCCAATCCTCCTTCACACGCTCTCCCTCCTTCGCCGTCCTTCCCAGCAGCAGCAGCCTCAGAGGCTAAATGCGCTGAGCCAATCCCCAAACCCAGCCCTCTAGTCCTCTCCTCGGTTCATTATATCCACACACTCCCACAGTGCCTCTGCCATCTACCTCTCCCAGGCCCCGTGCTCCAGCCAAACCCAAAGTGACAGCCCAGCCGCAGCGTTCGTTTAGATCCATCGCAGGACACATTTCCCCCCTGCGCCGTCGCTTTCGCAGGCTTGATAGATGGCGCCCCGTGTTTGTGTGTGTGTGTCTGCGTGCGACGTGCACGGCCAGCCTCTCGGTCCTGTCGGAGGAGATTCTGAGGGCGATGTGTCATGTAATTACGGGCGGTGTTCGGCCAATCAGGTGGAGTTGTTGTGGCTAATGTGTACCTAACGCTGATGCACTCCTCCGGCCTGTCACATCACAGCGGGGCAGGGACTGCGTCCACGTGCTTTGTTTTGTGCGGTTCATTTTGGAGCACCCCCGCGGGCAGACATGTCTCGGTTAAGGAAACACTGCAGCAGACTCTCTGCAGTACAAAGATTTGAATCTCTCTCCTCACTCTCTCCTCCTATTTCCTCTAACCCAGTACGGGTCTCTGCCTACATCTCCTTCTATGTAAGCCCTCCTCCTCCTCTCTTCCTACATTTTCTGACGTCTTCTATTTCTCCTTACACTACTCTGCCTATTTCCGCTCCTTTGCTCTCCTCTGAACATAGGTTTTAGATTGCCGTTTGCCTCGGGCCTACATTCTGTCGTAGTGGGAAGGTCAGACCGTATTCGTGGACACACACACACACACACACACACACCCACAGGCACACGCACTGATTTGATGTATCTGGATCTGCCCTCCAGAGGATCAGATTGTTTTACGGGAAATCATGTCATGGGTCAAATGATTGAATTATTAATGGTAGTGCAATAACAATGGGCCCCTGTCTATTGTGATTCCAACATGATACTCACTGGTCTCAGTCAGCCTAACTTGATACGGCCATGTTACTATCCAAATCCAATAATGCAGACTCGGCAAAACAATGTTCTTCTTCTATTATAGCATGAGCCCGACATAATCTTTACTTTATGGTCTGCGCACAATGGAAGGAATGGTATTGACCGCTTTGGCACAGCCATAAAGAGACAATGCATTTTATCTAACTGTCGTGATAAAGTGGCTCACAACACCAAGACACTTTCACAATGTACTGGTTTTAAAGTGTGTGTGTGTGTGTGTGTTTTTGTGTGTGTGTGTGTGTGTGTGTGTGTGCGCGTGTGTGTGTGTGCGCGTGCATGCGTGTGCAGTATACACATTTTTCTTGAAATATTATATTTGCCCTGATAACCCGTACAGAGCTGGGAACCAGCCTTTACACATAAGATACCTTTATTTCTATGCCCATATAAAAAACAGGGATTACAGTAGTATAGATCAAATTAGAAACTATAAACACTGCTCTTAAAATAGTGTTTATAGAAAGTTGATTTTGAGAAAGTCTGATGTGAACCAGTTTCATCCTGTTTCATCCAACCTTGCCTTTTTTACAGAGTGCCTATGTAAATGTGTGTTATTATTTTTTAAAAAAGGTCTGGTGATGGATTCTTGACCCTAACTCGGACTGAAATCCTGGTCTGTTTGGAGAATGACCATGAAACAACACCGGCAAGACGTGAGGTCAGAGCTGTAACATTTATTACCAGTTTGTGCCAGAACACACAACGTTTAATGCATCGCAGGCATAGCAGTGGACACATGGGTAGACGACTTCACTACAAAGCAGGAAATCAAACTGGCAGCTGCTGAAAACTAGTCCGCAAGGAACGCTAACTCTTCTTCATCTGTTGTCGTTTCATTAGCTCTTACATTTTCATCGCTTCCCCCGTTGGGAAACCACAGGATGTTACATGTGGGGGAATTGAAACATGTTCACAGAAACAATTAGTATGTTCCTACCCTATGTTTCCAGACATTCATCCATAACGTGGACGGCAGACAAAGTGAAAGGTAAAGAACTCGGGTGCCCTGCCTTTGCATCACATTCCACCGTGAACGTCTCATTATATCAAACTCGTTTACGTCATTATGCACGCTCATTATGGGCTAGAGAACGTTTCCATCTCATGAAGCAAAGTCGCTGTTTACTATGAGCTCCCCTCCCTTCCCCTTGTCCTCCTCTCCCATTTCAGACTCAATAGAGTTTTTCATGTCTAATGAGGTTGGAAACAAAGAGGGTACCGTGTTATGGTTTTGTTTTGCCATAATTTGCTTTTTCCCTCATTATGCCCCTCTTCTCTTTAAGGGAGATGGAAAACAAAAGCCGACAAATATAATTACAGCGTGACTAAAGCATATACACATCTTACAGTACGAGGCTATGCTTTCAGCATTAAGCTAATTGTAACTTTTCCCCCTCTCCTTTGGTTCCCGCGTTATGTGATAGTTCATGGTAACACAACACGCACCATAAACCAACACGCCATACACACAGAGTGACACAAAACATGAACAGAGTGTAATTACTCTCATCTGATCTCCCTCCCATTCTCTTCCAAGTCAAACTTATATTATCTAGTCACAATGGATTTATTGCAGTGCAAAATGACTTTTGGTACCACACTGAAGTAGAGTAAAATTGTCGTTTTGATGAACAAATTAAGTATAATTGTTTCCTTCAAATCCCTTCCTTCTGTTGAGCAATGGTTCAGCACAGACAACATTTCTGAGACCACACAAAATGCTAGTTAAACAGCCGCGTGGACTGCATATGGCCGCGTGTCAACGCCTCCGTAGAGATGGTTGGATTAGGTCTTACACTCTTCACTGACTATAAAAGCTCCAACACTACAACTATGAACGGCATCTTGGCCTCGGCCTACATGCACGGACCATTGATCTGTCGGAGAAAAAACTCACCCACCGTTCCAGTACGCTTTTTTATTACTGCTCGGCCAGCGACGCAGGCCTCGTCTGTGTGTTGGAGAGTGTTTGCTCTTCAAAGGCAACGGTGGGGGCGCGCTACTTAAGGCCTATTAAACCTGGAGCTCTCTGCCGTGAAGCCCGGAGAGGGGGAACGGCATGCTGAGGCAGACAGAATGGCAGAGGCATACCTTTGAACTGGAGTCATGTGGGAGCTCACATTTTCACAAGTGCTGCAGAACCGAAAACAATGTTTTGGCGAGTCCCCAGACGTGTTTTTGGTGTGTGTGTGCTAACGGCAATCTAAGAGAGAAGTGGTTAAGGATTTGTCCTGGCGGTGTGATATTACACACTCACAGTACATAATCCAACACTCAGAGAGTTATTAAAATCTGACCAGACCACGTCCCCAGGGATAAATAAAACACACACATGCACACACAACCCACATAAACCCCCTAACCCACACACAGATACAAAAAAAACATGCAAGTACATACCTTCTGTCATTCAGTCGAACATGTACTGTTCCTCGTCCTTGCTCCCTCTGTTTCTTTTGCTCTCCCCTCTCTCAGCACGTCTCCTCTTCCTGCACACACACACACACACACACACACACACACACACACACACACACACACACACACACACACACACACACACACACACACACACACACACACACAAAGAGCTGTATTTCAAGTTGTATCACCAGAGCTCCAAACAGGAAAACTTTCCCACATGTTGTTAATTCAGCACAACTCACAACTAACCAGGGAGCATTTAATCAGCAATGTAAAAACACAGTTGATTATCGACCCTCCCCTGCGAGTGTTTTCAATTTGTTTTTTTATCAATTATCTTGAGCTTGATTGCATGGCTGCACACCCATCAAGAAAATAAAATAAAAACTGTTGGCATGAATGTTTATAAAGGAAAATGCATAAAACATGATCGTTTGCGAGCTGGCGTAGTCATGGGTTGTTGACTCTGACCTTGCACTAAGCACAGCATATGTAATCCATATCTTAAATAAGCCTTCATTTGAGTAAGCAAGTATTTTCAATGGTGTCAGCTGTGGACATGCCAACAGACTTTTTGTCTATCATCTACCTAGAAAGTTGCCGTAAGCGTGATTTCTAAACAAACACATAATCAAATGGTCGGTTGCAGAACACTGTTTACACACGCTTCATCCTGGGGAATTATCTAAATTATTTGAATTGAAAAAGGTCCGCAAAGTGGATATTTAACCTGCGTTTATCATGATGTGCACAAATAGGCAGCCAAAGTGCTGGTGAGAGAGAATAGAAATGAATATGAAGAGTGCAACGTTGTGATGGTGAGGGGCCAACATGACTATGTGAAGCGACAGGCAGAGCGTGAGCGAGAGAGGAGAATTGAAAGCGTGAGATAGGAGAGACATAGAGCAAGAGAGAAAAAGAGAGACGGAGCACCATGATGCTCTGACCTAGTTTAATCTCCCCTCCATGGCAGCAGAACACTGGGCAGGCGTCAAACACGAATAGTAGCGCACACACACAACAACCATGACGCACGGTACTCAAACACACCGCTCACACTCTACTGCGCCGCTGCATAATGCCATGACTAAGAGAGTCTCATCTGGAGGCTTGACAGGCAACTGATAAAAATAAGTCGCAGCACTGCCTGGCCCAGCAACATGGTTCTTATGTAACACAGATGCCACGGCTGCCCCACTTACTGCCAGCCAACCCGGCCCAGTCTAGCCTGGCCCCGGAGGGGAGGAGGATGTAGGGGATGGGGGTATTTTACTGTTGTTTTCTTGCAGTAGTACCAGACCGAAAATATTTGCATTCTACCCCCTCTATCTACAACAGTGACATCAAACATTCATGAAACTATTGCTTTATCTCTCTCCCCATGTTTATTAGGGCTTGGAGAGAACAATGTATCCATCGACTCTGAACAATCCTTTGATTTATCTGATGTGTTAGACTGTTTTAATATCACGTAGCAGGTCACATTACCAACCCATATCAACGGTCAAATCCTTGACTTCTGCTCTACTGGTTAAACAAGTTCTCAAGTTTTCCCCTCCCCGTTTCCCCTGTCTGACCATAGCATTATCCAGTTCACCCTTCACTCAGTCTGTCAGAATTCCCCACACAAAATCTCTTTCTGTAATATCAAGGCTGTTAACCCCCTTTTCCTGTCTGAGGTAATTGGTGCTGCCCTTAGCCAGACCTGCTCCTGTCTGCCCAGCTCAGTTGGCTGACCAGCTTAATAATACTCTGTCTACCAAAAACGGTCTAATTTAATTAGTCATCCCTCTGGTTCACTTCTGAACGTTGAGCAATGAGGCAGGCTGGCCACTGCCTTGAACGACTGTGTTCAGAGACGGGACTCACTGTTCACTTGCAATCTCTTCAGCATCACGTATTCTTATAGAGATGCACTCACTGCTGCACGTTCATCTATTTAGCTGTTTCTGTTACTCCAATCCAAACAAAATCTGGCCTAGACACAACCATTCTTGATGACTACCGCCCAAAATCTAATTTATCCTTTTTTGCTAAAATCTTGGAATGCGTTATTGCATCTCAGTTACAATTTTTACCTGTATGACTATTTTAAACCCCTTCAGTCTGGCACTTGCTCACTCCACGGCACAGAAACTGCACTCGTTAAGGTGACCAACAATCAACTCACCTCTGCTGATGCCGGGGCCTTCAACATCCTCATACAGTTGGACCTTAGTGCAGCCTTTGACACAGTGTGTCACTCACTACTTATCTCTAGACTGAAATTGTTGGGTGTGGAGGGCACCGCACTCTCTCTTTTTCACTCATATCTCACAGACATCAATTCAAATCACCTAATGGATCCAACTCGGATACATCCCCAGTCACACGGGTTGTATATTGAACATTGCATATCTACAATCAACCACTGGAGGTAGGAAAATTACCTCAAACTGAACAGCAATAAAATAGAACTCCTCCTTATTTGCACCAAACACAGCCTAACCAAAGTTGGGAATATCTTCATATTCTTCAATGAAGATGGCAATCTTCATTGATTTCTTACAGCATTCCCCTCCCCTTTAGCACTCCTTTCCCAGGGTGCAGCTGCCAAACTCATTCACTCATTCATCTTCTCCCCTCTTGATTACTGCAACTCACTTCTTTTCAGCATAGGCACAACCTCTCTCCATAAACTACAACTGGTTCAAAACTCTGCTGCTCGGCTTGTCACCTCCACAAAATCGTTTGAGCACAATACTGTATACTAACATACTTTTTTAACCTTCACTGGCTGCCAGGCAGCCAGCGCATCATCTACAAAATCCTTCTCACCTCTAAAAAGTGTCTCACTTTACACTTTACACACTTTACACATCTGGCCCCTCCCAACCTCACTGAACTGCTCCAACCATAACATCCTATTTGGACACTACTCTGACATAGGCGATTGGTCATCCCAAGAAGCAAAACAAAAGCATTTTGGGAGCGTGCATTTTCTAGGGCAGCACCTAAACTTTCAAAATCTCCCTCCTCTCCCTCGTAATTCCAAATTGTCGTTAATCTCTCAAACCACCTTGAAACACATCTTTTCACGCTAGCGTACCCTAGTTAAAAGTTTAGAATCCGGTCCCTATTTTTACTGATATTATATTTTGCTTACGTTTAGTTAGAAATGTTGTCGTCTGTCTTTTTGACAGTTTTTGTTTAATTGTTTATTTGTGTCATGTTATTTATGTTGATGCTGTAAAGCAACTTTGGGTTTTAGAAAAGCGGTACATAAAGAAAATCAAATATTACTTTTATTATTATAATATCACTCACTCACTTAATATCACATTTTGTTTCTTTCTTACATTTTTTTAATTGTACTGTAAAATTCTTATTATTTCATTACAGATTGCAGATATTCTCTGCTAATGAGCACATGAACCTTATGTCTGTCATATTTCAACCGTTCTATTGGTGTCATGTCCCAAACTCACCCAAATAGGAGCAGCAGTTAATATTTGACCCTCTCCTCTGGCGACATATGGTTCTGTGGTCTCTAGGCAATTTCAATAGCTATCGGTGAACAGGGTTTGGCTTATGTTACCCTAAGGACTGTTAAAAAAGACAGCAGTGATGAAGAAGGCTTAAAGACATGACACATAGCTTCATGGCACTTCAAACAGAGAGATGGTTTGATTAATCCAGAGAATTTTCTCCGCATTAGTTAAGCACATTGAACCCTACCCCTTGAATCAGCCTCAAACAGGGCCATCGATCATTTCATACCACAGAGCAACAGACTGCTATGCAGTCCTGGATGAAGAATCGTCCATTAGCATCTTCTCCTCACAAACTGCCTTTACAGGTACATGATGTCCACCATTGCACACATAGGCAGGTATTGGGCCACTGATGGAAACTAGGCCAACTTGAAAGGCCCCAGCTTGTCGCCAGAAGGAATGTCAGCAAAAGCCCCTTCTTGTTTTCTCAGATGCCAGGGAAAACGGGGGCATTAGGCGTCTCATATCCTCACAGGAAGCAGGCTGTTTACACGGCTTACTGTGTTGATCTGTGCCATGTAGGGCCAAAAAAAGGCCTGGAGGGTGTGTATGTCTATTCACCCTGAGGTATAGACCCCTGAACCACACCAGCACACTGGGACCTAACCCACTTGAAAAACCTCCAGGCCCCAAAGCTAGCACCGACTTGGACCCATTCCTGACAGAGGCCCCAAACCAGACCCTAGGCCCCAAACAAAGATACAGTTTTGTTCATTCACATCCGACTATAGCTCCATATGTGGCCCCTTCAAGCAAAGGGAACACTGGCCACGTCGTTCTCTTACACTATCACACGCTGGATCCGGTGGCCGTTCTCAAGTTTATGTCCAGTCAGTGCTGATGGCAGAAATAGTAAAGCTCATTTTGAAACATGAGCATGAGACAGACAAAGCGAGAGGGGTACCAAGAGAGAGAAGGTAAACAAGGACTTGAGAGAGACCACAAAAGAGAAAGTAAAAGTTTAAAAAGCGAGAGCGGGGACAGAAAGTGAGAGAGAGAGGGGCACATAGAAAGGGGCGCACGGGTGGAACAAAGAATGCATTCATGCATAAATGACAAGTTGAGTAAACAACAACAAAAACGTCTTTGAGTCATAAGCTACAACATATACATGGCCCCAGTTCAGGTTGCTTTGTGTCCAGTAAGAGCTGTAAAAGCCATTTTTCTATTTTCAGTGATTAGACTTTGAAGCAATAAATGGTGTCATTCAGGAAAACGTATTCAGGTAAAGTATGAAGTGTTTAAGTATGTCATACAATGCGGGTTCACTCAGACTGGGTGCAGTGTTTGATAGCTGTCGGTCCATTGTTCATTCTGTGATATTAATTGCTGACCTAATTGTGCAAAAGCTTTTTGAATGTCTTGAAAAGGCACTTCAAACCAAATAAAAATAATTAAATAATACAATGAACAAAAACATCATGCTTGCAGGTAATTACAGTACATTCGTTATTCCTTCTGACCCAAAAAGTAAACTCGATGTAACATGTGTTTAAAGCAAACATAGACAACCTTTTTAGTTTCGATACATCTACCAATATCACATTGCAATGTCTATCTGAGAATTAAGTAGTTGTGGTGCTATGCTCTTGAAGCCTAAATTTGAACACTGACTTTGTCTGTCACCAGGTGCATTCTCGCAAAAAACTGTGAGGAATTGCTTTATGGCACAAGGAAGTGTATCAGTAAATCAGGAAGAGATGCCCATACATGGAGTATAGTTGTTGCTCGTGCTAACAATATGCAGTGGTCACATACATTCTGCATGTCTGCTTTGGAACGGTTAAGGACAAATTAGTTCACTAAGCCAATGGTAAGGGCCGCCAAAACAACACTCAAGTCCTACACATAAACTGCCTTGTGTAACTTTAGATAGTAACTTTAAGTATAAACTTGTTTTTGTCATTTTCATTCACAAAAAGATTTGTCTAATTTGGATCAATGAGACAACCCCTAACAACCGTAATATAGTTCTAAAATATGAATGTAGTCAAATAGAATTCCCCTTTATCAGGCCACCCTATTAAACACTGTTGTGGGAAAGGCCACCGGTATCCCACATCAAGCTGGGCCGTGAAAAAGAAGCACTTTTTCCCCCTGCACTTGACATTTCAAAGAGACACTTACAAGCAGAGCTCACCTTCGGCTCACCCCAAAACAAAATAAGTTTCCACTCCTGTGAGCTGAAACAACAGGCCGCCACGGAGATAAGGCTGTCCATCACCTGACGGCGCGGGACTGATTCCTAAACACAGCGTGACGAGTCTGCTTTCTCTGAAACGCACGCACTCACAAGAGCCCCCCCCCCCACACACACACACACACACACACACACACACACACACACACATACATGTGCTAGCTGCTCTCTGTAACATACAGGAGAAGCTCAACCATACACATTTTCTTTCTCCTTTTAATTTGTAATTTTTGGAAAGAGAAAATTAAATGGATTGGTGTTTTGACTGACTGCGTCTGAATTTGGTTTGGTTGAATGATTTTTGTTGTTCGGCTTGGCTATGTTTTAGCTGACTGTTAACCTGCTTTGCCTGTCCCTAAGATAGTCAGTCACCCGCCCATTCAGTCGGTCTGTCAACGTGAAGGACTCACCACAAGGCTGCTGTCCAGGGACAGTCTGTTGAGTTGTGCCTTTTTCTCAAGATGCCGGTTCATGGTCTTCCGCCTTTGCGTAGCGCCAAACACTTGCTTTGAATCACTGGATATGACGCGTGAAAGAATAAAGAAAGAGAGAGAGAAATAAACATGCAGGGAGGGAAAGAAAGAAATAACAATTAGAACACAGCTCACGTGCATTTTATCTAGAATATCATGCCTACTTCTGGTGGCTGGCGGTGTCCGGTGAAAAGGTAAGGTGTTTGAAGGGCAGTCACCTAGGTGGTTAATGGGAACAAAGTCCACATTCAAGGGGCAATATGTCTGCTGGTGGCAATTAATATCCAGGTACATCAACAGTTCTTCTTCCTTTTTTCTTTCTCTCCTTTTCTTTTGTTGGCCCTCCTTCCGGCTCTGCATGTATTTTCTCAATGAAGATTTTACCATGTCTCTCTCTGGCTCTGCTCCTGCCCTCCCTTGATTGACATTCCCTTGTCCCTTTCCCGCCTTTTCTTTCTCTGCGTTCTTGTGTGTCTTCCATGCCCTGGGATCAGAAAGGGGGGGATGACCAGTGTGATGAGCTCTACGTTGACGCCTCCCTGTTTGTTCTGTGACGGTAGAGCTACAACACCTAGCACTGACATGACACACTGACATAGATGCAGATTTCAATTTGGGTTGGGACCTGTAAAATGGCGTACACTTTTTCCCCAGCCGGTTTCAACAAAAAAATCAATGCAGTTGACTCACATTTTGCGGAAAAATGAAGTTGGCCTTCGGGAAACATCTAATCAAATGGCACCGTCCAATCTGTTCCTTTTATTTCTGCATCTGTGTACAAACCCCCCTCTGCTGGTGTTGGTGGAGCGCTTCTCCACACAGTGCTGGGAACCGGTCTGACCTGGCGGCCCGGGAGCCACAACCCAAGATAAACACTCCTCTTCACGCTACTCCGGTACAAAGAGAGGCCTGGGTCGCAGGCGCTCGATCCTTGGTGTAGGCACAGCCACATCCACATCAGCTGAGCCCCGAAAAGTCAGCAAACCAACCATTAGTTCCATACCATCTGTAAGAGCCAATGTCACAACGTGTATAATATGCCTAGATCTCTCTGGATCACCCGGCCCATGTTCTGCAGCAATGAAAAGCCTGACCTGATCGGTTCACTTTGGTAGTGTAGAGCTGCAACTGCTCAGTATCTGACCAATGATTCGCAAGGCAACTGGGATGTTCCTAGCAAAATAATCCGTCCGACCTACACTCTAAATGTAAGTGGTTCATACCAAAGCAACTAGCTCAGACACAAATATAATTTTCATAGTGAAGGCATAGCCCACTACAGTTAGCAAACAACAAGAATTTCAGAATTTGATTTCTCTGAGCTTGCTATATAATTGTTTTTATTTAGTTGAAATTGGGGGCAGCCCGGTGGCGCACTGGTTAGTGCTTTTGCCTCACAGTAAGAAGATCCTGGGTTCGATTCCCACCTGAGGGCCTTTCTGTGTGGAGTTTGCATGTTCTCCCCGTGTTAGCATGGGTTTTCTCTGGGTACTCCGGTTTCCTCCCACAGTCCAAAAACATGCAGGTTAATTGGTGACTCTAAATTGTCCATAGGTGTGAATGTGTGTGTGAGTGGTTGTATGTCTATGTGTTAGCCCTGCGATG
>JAVQJS010114259.1:0-10296 GCA_036024795.1 Galaxias rostratus | reverse complement strand
TCTTATCGAGCAACACATTTCAGTTTAATTTGTGAGGTTTTTTGACATGCTCGAAAACGTACAACTTACAACTGTTTGTAGAACTGCTGTGTTACTTTCTATCCACACAGAGGCGATGTCATGTTATTACAAATGTTGTGTTTATAGCACAAATGCAGCATGTGGATTTTTAACAAACTGCAATTCGAGCTTCATCCAGCCCTGTCAAAAGAAAATTCTTCATTTGCGCACAAGCAGCCTCACCCAGAATCATAAATATTCAAGAGCGTGCAAGGGGGTGCGGCTTTTCCTGTAGTCGGAACGGAACCGGAAGTTCGGCCATCTCCTAGTACTATTGAAGCCACAACAGGGTCAGTACACACTTAATTTTCATGTTTAATTAGGTTTTGCGTGAGCGACTCTAAAACTTGGCTATCGATATTTACACAGCGAACATTTCGATTCGTTTTATGATAAATAGTGTCACGGTTTTAGACAGTATATCTAACGTTCATAGGTTGTAACCACTTCAAGTTAGGCTAGCTAACGACGCTAGCGTTAGCTGTGGCAAAAACATAGGTAGCTATGGCTGGGCAACGCTAGCTGTCGTCCGACGCAAGCTAACATTGCGATAATTCTACTTAACAGGAAGCTACCATTTATTGATCAGTTAGTGGGAATGCCATGACAGCAATTATTAGGATAGCAACAATTGGTTAGCTTAGGCTATCTAACGCCAACGTCACAATTAATTCATACTATTCTGTAAAGAAGCATGTACCAGGTTATCTTACTTTACCTAGTGAGTGAAGAGAGCTAACGTTATAGTAGCAAGCTACAGTTGCATGTCAGAAAAACCCTTTTAAAAGTCATGAAGTTTTCCATGATACAGAAATACTCTCCCTTGGCTATGGCGTTAACGTTTGTTAGATAATCATTGGAGGTTTTGACATCACTATTCACTGAGTGAATAGTTCGCTGGAACTACTTGAATAGCGTGTTCAATTAATGCTTCTGGGATTGTGACTTGTCTTGCCATCTGCGCTTGTTTCAAGATAACTGGGATGTGGTCTTTCCCTGTCAAGAGGGTAAACGACTGTCTGATACCGCTGTTAAGACTCTATATAAGAGTTATAGTACTAGTGGCGCCTCTTCCTTTGGGAACAACCAAGCCGCTTTTTATTGTGTTATTGTTAACACCCATGGCTACCTTTGCTCATAAGATGGGCTGGATGTTATTATCGCTTAACCTTGCTGCCTTTTGAGCATTACTGGTCTCAGGAACCCTTGGAGGTATTTTGGAAATCCTGTAAACCTGATAAGCTCATCCTTAAATATCTATGTTATTCATGCAGTGTGGTTGCTGTGTTTCCTGCATTTTTGTTGTAACAGTCTAAAATGATGAAAGATAGAATACAACCTTTGTTGTGTGGCTCTGAACTTTGGCACATTGTCCTAGGAAACTCCAAGCTGACTTTTGGAATGGCTTCTCCACTCTTTTTATGTTATGCAACACAATTCCCTTTAAGCTTGCAATGAAGCATTTTGTGTCAGTCTAATTCCTTAAATTAGTTAAGTGAACCTAGAAAATTATTTTCCTTTTTTTCATATCTTTGATGTTCATGCCAACAAGTTTTAAACAACGCATTTGTCACACCCTAGCCCAGCATGAAAAATCTGACAGGATTTCTGTTCATTCACACAACAATTTGCGTCTGTGTGGACTGTGGCGGCATATTATTTGCTTGATGTTTTGAACTTGGTGTTCCCTGATAGTCCTTGACTTTATCCCTTCCCTTTTCTTCTCATCTGACATGATCCAACATTTGGTGTGGTCTTGTTTACACCTAGCTAACTCCTATTTAGTGATTCTCAATCAGTGATTAAGTGTGTTTGTGTGTTATTAGCCTTTGTTTCATTGTGTCCCTAATTATGTCACCATTTCACTCTGAAAAACAGTTTTTATCTCCACAAATCTGTGGTGCTGAGATCCAATGTCGTCACGGGGAGAAGCACCCAGGCTGAGACAGAGCAGTCCATGAGAGAGAAGCAGGGGAAAGAGAGAGAAAGAAACACTACAAGAGACGGAAACGCCAATTTTTCCTACATCCTTATAGTGCAAGAGCCACAGGTGTGTACAGTACTCTACCTCAGCCTATGTTGACATAAAGAATGTGTGGTCTGTTGGACTTGATATTTGGTTGAGCTTTCAATATTCCCTCACTCACAATATGCACACACTCTGATTCTATTCTCAAGGTCTCTCCTTTCAGGCTCCTCCTACACTGTACACTCTTACTTTCTCTCTCTCTTCGCTGGTTCATTTGTACAGTTTGTTTCAGTTTTTTTCTCTATTTTACCCCCTTTTTCGCTCTCCACCTATTGACTAAGCGTGTCCTTTGCCCTGCCTGCTATTTGTTTTGCATTGAATTAACTGTGTTTTACAACCACTTTCCAGGTCAGATTTCTGCGGAACTCGACAGCCAGACGGTTGCCATGTCGACCTCATCGCTACGGCGACAAGTGAAGAACATCGTCCACAACTATTCAGAGGCCGAAATCAAGGTTTCCCATTTTGGCTCCTGTCTGTTTTCCTTATCGCTCACTCTTCTCTCTCTCTATTCTTTTCTGTTTTACCCCAATACACCCTGCTCCCATCTCACATTTGCAATCTTTGTTTATGTTGCACACTCCTTCTCTTCCTGTTATCTGAGTTGATATGATAACGTTGTTCATCTATCATTATTTATGTCCCGCCTGCGTTCCATTCCATGCGTTAAGTGTACCTGTTTGGGACGAGGAGGGGGGTATTGCTATGTGGCTTGCAGGGGCACATTGGTGGGGATATTTAGCTGTGCACTTCATATTAAGTTAATTATATTGTTGCATACTATGGTTATTGGATGGCTGATGGTATTCTGCATGCACAGTTTTGTTTAAGGGTTTGTAGGCAAATCCATTTCGCTATGGCACCCAGAAGACCTTTGTGTATGCACTGTTACATTTTCAATGCGGGTCGGTCTAACTGTGATCAAGATCTTTGCTCTGTGTCGTTTGATGGTCTAAACATTAGGAGGGCCCAGATTAGAAATCATTACTTTAAAAATAAATACGATTAACAACGTAATGTTATAAAAATGTGCAATGCAAAAAACATAAATACACAAGTTTGTCCAAGCAAGTTTTTGGGTGCACTATTCAGATTTACATTACTGTTAGAAGGTTCCTAGAACAAGCAGTTTTGTACAGGGTCATATGATTGGCTAATAGCAGTGCTGCGGGAACATCACAAGGGTGTGTACAAACAGGTTCTTCTTTCATTTCTAAATTGGTTTGTTTTATTGTGAAAGGCAGTTGACTGTTAAGGTGCCCTACTGTGACGACAGAGTGCTGCGTCTGTGCTGCGGTGGTTTGATGGAGACTGACTCCGGCCTGTGCCCTGTGCTGCCCAGGTTAGGGAGGCCACATCCAACGACCCATGGGGCCCCAGCAGCTCTCTGATGTCGGAGATAGCAGATCTGACATACAACGTGGTGGCCTTCTCTGAGATCATGAGCATGGTATGGAAACGCCTCAACGACCACGGAAAGAACTGGAGACACGTCTACAAGGTGTGTTTGTGTGTGTGTGTGTGTGTGTGCGTGCGTGGCCAAGAATCACTGCACAAACACTGTGTGCTCCGGGGTAGATTGGTGCACCTGTTTGTTATCACTGGGGTTTTCCTGTGCTCTGCTAAGGCTATGACTCTTATGGAGTACCTGATAAAGACGGGATCAGAACGGGTTGCCCAACAGTGTCGAGAGAACATCTACGCAGTCCAGACCCTCAAGGACTTCCAGTTTATAGACAGAGATGGAAAAGACCAGGTATCTCACACACACACACACACACACACACACACACACACACAGACATCTATGCTGGCCATATTCAAACGTTTAGTGAGTCTTTTTATGCTATAACAATGATTGCATGATCCATATATGCAAAGGTTGGCATATCGTACTTATGACAGTTCAACTTCTATTAAACAAACTTATGTTAAGAATTATTTTACAGCAACTGGATACAATGTGTCGGACCCATCACACACAGAATGCTATGGAAGCCCATAGGGGACTTAATTTAAATTAAAATGTAAACTTGAAAATGCATATTCCTTTTGTAGTTGCATTTTAAAATGCTTCAGTAGGCATACTTTGTCAATATAAAAATTCCAATGCTAAAGCAGTTTGACTTTATATTTTGATATTTTGAAATACTGCGGACAGTATTGAAATGTTAATTCAAACTTGCAATATAATTTTTTTTGTACAATAAAATTACAATCCTGTCCTCATATTTTCAGCCATATCCCATATTGTGCTATAGTTTATTTGTTCAGTATGATACTGATAATTAATATTGTGTAATAATCCATGTGAAAGTTGAACATAATGCAGTTATGCAGCATGGTGGGGTTTGGACAAACGTATTGTCAAACAGCTTTTGCATTTGAATTTTAATTGACACAGAATGCCTGTTGGAGCCTTTGAAAATGCAAGTGGAATGATTGCATTTTTATTTACATTTTATCTCAAATAACAGATAAAACTGTGGAAAGAGATAATGCTATTGTGTAATTGCTTTTGTATTTTCAAGTGTACATTTTCATTTAAATAAAGTCCCTGGGCTTCCTTAGAATGCTGCCGAACTCGGATGTGATTTCCAGTGGTAGTGTTGTTATTGCAGGTTAATTAAAGGGGGTTGGCACCGCCTCTTAGCCAGCACATAGCACCGTCTCTTCCTTTACAATATGGTCATGTGAAAAAAAGGGATGTGAGATAAAAAAAATCCACATGACTGTAACTATGTCCTAGTGCATAGTTCTCTATTTTGTGTTGGTAAACACCACTAATGTTAACATCAATTAAAAACAAGCTTGGAATGTTTATAGTATAAAATAATGAGTTTGTAATCATACAAAATCCCAGCATGTCTTTTATGCATGATATTTTCTCTTGTTTGTTTTAGTAGCACCTTTGTGAACATGGCTTTATTGATGTGTTTTCCCGGTGTGTTCCTAGGGCGTGAATGTGCGGGAGAAGGCCAAGCAGCTCGTCACACTGCTTAAAGACGAGGAGAGACTACGGGAGGAGAGAATCCATGCTCTCAAAACCAAAGAGAAGATGGCACAGACCACCAGTGGTAGGACCATACCATTATCCAGGACAGACAACGACTGTAATATAGCTAGGCCGCCCTCACAACAGCGCCACAGGCACTTCTGAACAGAGTGCAGAGGGCCACAGTAAACTAAGTCAAAAGTGCAGTAGAAAAAAATATTTTATATGAGAAAAGCCCAGATTGGGATACTCCCCTGCAAAGCCAGGCTTGTGCTGTTACTTTAGTATGAAGCTTGTGTGTGTTTGGTCCAGCCTCCTCAGCCCCCTCGGCGCCTGGACTAGGGGGCAGCCTGTCTCTGGGCTCCCACTCTGGAGGAGCGGACCCTGAGCAAGCCTGGCCGCAGAGCTCCGGGGAGGAGGACCTGCAGCTCCAGCTGGCACTGGCCATGAGCAAAGAAGAAGCCGAACAGGTAGAACCATTGAGCTTCTCCGTCTCGGCACGTTGACGCATGGCCGCACTTGCACATTAGTCGACACATTTCAGTACAGTACAATGTATTAGGGCTTAATGCCGTAGTTGTGTGTAGTAGTCGTTATCCATGTGCAGTTCTTTTTATAAACAGAGGGTATACCAGTTTATTGTTCACTAGGTCTCCCTCTCACTATGCACTCTGACCCCTGACCTCCACCAGACTAGCATGGCCCCTCTGGAGGACGCAGAGCTCCGCTATGCACTCACAATCAGCAAGGAGATACACCAAAAGGTCAGGGGGGCGTAAGGCGTGACCGCTCGTCCGACCGTTATCTATCTATCCTATCTGTCAATGTTAATCTCTCCTGACGGTCATCTCGTTTTTTTTACCAATCCCAACTGTTACCTTTCTCTTCGATCGACAACCAAACCCAACTACTTTGGTTTCACTGTCCCTGAGGTTGCTCCTGTGCCTGTGTAATAATACTGTAATGTCATGTAGCACCGTAACATCAGTTTAGCTCCTGTTCCATGATCATTTCAACACTACAGGGAAGTAAGCTGTAAAGTTACACACAGATTAAGCTCCACCTAACGTTGTCTGCCTTGCCCTGACACAATCCATTCAATAAGCCCAAAGGATCGATGACGACTCGGATTACGATGATTGTTAAATTGAACGCTGGAAATACGCATTGGAATGACAAAATTTCCCACAAAGCGATTTACAGAACAATTCATTTTTCCTTCCTTGAAATTAATCTGAAAGCATGCCTTCATTCACACACATCATTGACTACTGACTCTTACCTGCACTCAGCTGTTGTTTTGCCTTCTCAGGAGTGGACAAACTAAAGAGGGGGTGCAAGCAGAGGTCAACTTTAGTCCACCTTAGGCCTGTCAAGTACCACTTCCTCATTTGCTCAATCCCTGAACGTAACTGTAGATTCTTTCTTGAATGGTCGCTGACAAATGAAGCATGTGAGTAGAGAAGTCTGCTGGCGAAGTGAGCAGAAAGGGAGGCTGAGGCCTTGTTCCCTCCATAGCTGGCCGTTGTCCCTGCAGGTGGAGCGTGAAGTGGCTCTAATAGGGACTCCGATCTCCCATCAGTAAATCAGCAAGCTTCCTGCAGTGGATAGGATATGTAGCGTCTTGCCCTGACCAACTCACCCTTCAGATTTGTGATTTCTGAAGAAGGCAGTCCCAGGAGGGGAGGTGCAGACTCACGTTGAGTCTATCAACAGTTGGACTAATAGCAGCCTGAAGAGGCAATCTAATCCGAAGACGATAGGCTGTGTGAGCACAAGGTTCCCATATCTTCCATCCCCTAGACTCTGATCTAATGTCAGCTCTCCCAGTTGCCACCCTTCATGGGCCACACTCATTTTGGGGATCGGAGAACTGATCCTAGATCTGCGCCTATGGGCCAACCCTTCAGCCAGAGGGTTCTCTGAGCTTGCGTGTCGCAGGTCGCTGACGTCACAGCCCTATGCATGTGATTGGCAGGAGGAGCGACTGCGCAGAGGTGACGACCTGAGACTGCAGATGGCCATCGAGGAGAGCAGGAGGGAGAAGACGAAACCAGAGGAGGTGTGTGTGGAACGTGTGTGAACGCTGCAGGCGACACACACTATTTAGACAGTACCGCTCTGTTCCTCTCTCGCTCTCCCGGCGTTACCTGCTCTAGCTGTGTCTCTCACCTGTGTGTGCGCGTGTATCCAATCTGAAAGTAGGTGGACCTGTGTGTTTGTGTGTGAATGGACGTGTGTATCACTGAATAGAGGAGAGCCTAGGTCCATGTTTACCGGTCCACCATTTCTCACCTTTGTAGTGAAGTCAAACAGTAGGCTTTTAATTAGACGGAGGAGCACGATGGAGCCTCTTTAAAGCAAACCGTCTAGTGAATGAATTGGAACCAGTCTGGCCAGCGCTCTATCTCAGATGGTTGACTCTTTGGACCAGGGGTTGAGAAACTGCATTCGTTGCCGGCTTCTCACCCGTTGAAGTCCTCCACCGCCACCCGTTCAGAGCCTACGCTCTGTTTTAGCTGTGTGTCTTTTTGCAAGCAGTATGTCTCGGTATTTATTTCTAAAAGTCCAATTAGTCTTCAAATGTCTTACCTAATTATGTAGGATAGGTGTGTGTGTTGGTGTGTCTGTCAGTCAGCTTTCTTTGTTTTCTCTTGTGTGCCTAAGACTGAATTACCTAGGGTAGGTGTTGGTGTGGGTGCGTTTGAGTGAACAGAGCAGGTCTCCCACCATAGCAGTGTATAGTAACCTGTGCTGTGGTCATGTCCAGAGTGCTCTGATGGAGCTGGGTGCTGTGGACCCTTGGGGGGCCCCTCCTGCCGCCGCGGCCGCATCGGTGGGCTCAGCAGGCCCCTCTCCCCCTCCCACAGTCCCTGCCCCCTCCGCCTCGGGTACCTGGGGCGCTGATCCCTGGGGGGCCGCCTCGCCTTCCTCTCCCCCCAGCGCTGACCCTTGGGGCGGGGGCGCACCACCGCCCTCGATAGCCCCCCCGCCGGACCCCTGGGGAGAAACGGCCAACAAAGTGAACCACGTGGACCCCTGGGGACACTCAGGTGAGTGGGCCCACCGCTGGGCCAGGGTCACCTATGTAGTGCCAGACTTAGCAGTGAACCCATGGGCAGGGATGGATGCTGTGCCAGTGGGACTGTAGGTCACTTAAAGAGCCGACTTATGGATTTTTGTGTGGGGTTTGCACCGTGACATCTCGCAACTGTGGCTGTTGTTCCATTGACCCGTTCAAACGTCCCCAAACCCCTATCTCCCTCCTACTCCTCCATCATTCCATACTGTATGACCTGTCTATCATGTCACTGTCTGTCTCCTCCACACCCGGACATCTCTGGTCATCCGCCGATGCTTTCCCAGCAGACAGAGGAAAGCCAGCATGCAGAGGCCTTGCAGCCCAGTCCCCTTCTCCTTGTGTACTCTGTGTGCCAGCTTTACAGTGCTCTGTCACTGGGTTAACCCTCCCATCCCCTGCGTGCGTGCGTGCGTGCGTGTGTGTGTGTGTGTGTGTGTGTGTGTGTGTGTGTGTGTGTGTGTGTGTGTGTGTGTGTGTGTGTATGTATGTATGTATTTGTGTGTGTGTTTGTATTTGTGTGTGTGTCTCCCTCCCCTCAAAGCTGTGACCCCTCCCAGTGCAGACCCCTGGGGGCCACCTGTGGCCCTCAGCAACTCCTCCTCATTGGCCCCTGTCGACCCCTGGGCAGGGGACGGCCTCCTTACCGCCTCTGACCCTATCACCTCTGACCTTTGGAGTGGCACCGCCAAACACACTAACGGCACAGGTACAGCCACACATAATTCTGCATGGACACACAGTAAACAGACCCATAGTGCATTACTCATGAGCACCCACACGCTAAGCTTCTACACATACACTGATCTTCATGTGCATGGACACGAGACAGTTGTCTTGTTTGACATTTCATCCGCCCACAGTATGTGTTGATGCTGCTGTATTGTCGGGGGAGGTCTAGGGGAGCTAGACACAGTAGTCATCTGTTGGTGTACTGCCACTGTTGTCAAACTTCTCCCCCAAGTCTCTCACCCCTCCCTTCTTTTCTCCCGTGATCCCTCCTCTTCCTAGGCGACCTAGAGCGTCTAGGCTCTTCGTTAACTGGCGACAGCACGGGCTCTCCGGTACCCTTTGACCTCTCATCCATGGGCTCTTCGCTCCCCGTGCGTAAGACCCCCGAGTCGTTCCTGGGGCCCAATGCAGCGCTGGTGGACCTGGACTGCCTGCTGTCGTCTAAACCCAAACCCAAACAGCTGCCTCCGCCCACCATCTCCTCCTCGGCGCACAACCCCTTCCTGCAGACATCAGGTAACTCCTTTGCTTACCTACACCCTGATTCTGGCAGAAAAGTTTAAGTTCTGTATCTTAGACATTAGATTGTTCCTGAGGGTTTGTGTTCCCCTGCTAGGCTCGTCTCCAGTCCCAGGCATGGCAGTGACTCCGGGCAGTACCATCTCCAGTCGGGGGGTGTCCCCAACGCCTCCCCCTTCCTCCAATCCGTTTGGCGTGGCCTCCATCTCGCCACAGCCCTGCACGTTAGGCCACAGTGGTCTTCGCACCAGCCCTGTGCCACCCAACCCAATGTTGGGTATGATGGCTCCTGGGATGGGCATGGGCCCCATGGGTATTGGAGCTCCAGGAATGGGCCTGGGGATGATGCAGGCCAGCCCCATGGGCATACCCTACGGTGGGCTCTCACCCATGGCTCCTCCAGGCTCCTCTCTCCTCATGGGGCCTGCGGGGCCTGCTCCTCCTCAACTGATTTTGGGGGGCCCCACTGGAGCAGGGGGAGTGATGGGGGCGGGAGGAGCGATGGGGGGGGGTGGAGCGGGGGCAAGCACCAATCCATTTCTTCTTTGAGGAAGTCTCACCACTGCCTCCCCTGCCCAATGTCACCTCTCCTGTCTTATCTGCTGCCCCAAATGGATCCTCCCCAACACAAACAATCTATGTGTCCAAAAGAAATGTGTGTACATCTCTATATTTAAAGAAAAGAAAATCAGAGTATATGTTCATTTCTTTTTTTTTTTTCAAAAGCATTTCAATATTCATATTTTTTTCTTGCACAGATGATTATTTTTCTTCACGTGTTTTGGCCCCATTAATTTAACACTGGGATATAGTGAAGGGTGAATTTTTGTTTTAGTTTTTTATTCAGTATTTTTTTTGGGGGGGGGGGGGGGGGGGGTGGTT
>JAVQJS010114250.1:0-14200 GCA_036024795.1 Galaxias rostratus | reverse complement strand
TCTCTCTCTCTCTCTCTCTCTCTCTCTCTCTCTCTCTCTCTCTCTCTCTCTCTCTCTCTCTCTCCAGTGCTACTGCAACCTTAAAACTAGACATCTTGGACTCCCCAGTGCTCGAGGAGCATAAAGCGGAAAGGCAAAAACCGGAATATGGAGGGGTGAGATAAAGAGATAGCGGTCTAAACAGAGGGTATTTTGGTCTCTTAAAAAGCACCATCGGCTGCTGCCATGCTAAAAGGCACGGGGCAGAGAAGGAATAGCTCACATGCGGTGAGAGCCTGCCCCTGCCAAAGTGAGGATGTTTACAGCTTCAGAGTCAGTGTTGTGTGTGTGTGTGTGTGTGTGTGTGTGTGTGTGTGTGTGTGTGTGTGTGTGTGTGTGTGTGTGTGTGTGTAAGCAATATTGACATGTCTCTGGAGTGCTTTTTTGGCCTAAGAAGCAAAGCTCCGAGGCGTTCGTTAAGCATAGTCTCAGGGCTCCTACCTGGGTGGCTTGGGGAGTGCTGTCACCGGCAAATTGCAGCATCCGTTGCCAAAGCATGTACGCATGCATGCGCCCGCAAATAAATAAACGCACTCATTTGTGCGAGTGCACACACAACAGAACACATGAGCTCTGGCTCGAATATGGACTACAACAGAATCACGTGTTTTGCTCTATCTTGGTGGGTGCCTGCATGGGAGAGAGCGAAAATAGAGCAAGAGAGAAGACTCTCTCTGGGTGCAGAGAAACTGTTCAATGAGGCTGTTCTGATGAACAAAAGACAGTCTGTTCAATAGATTTCTTCAGTAAGTCACAGAAATTATGTGTGCTTTGATTGGAAATCAGATGACTACTTGGCAGTAAATATTATTGCAAATTAAATCTCTATATACTGACATCAAAAATGTTACAAATAGAACATCAAAATAATTTTTGGCAAACAATGACTTGACACGGATGATAAAAGAGCAGAACACATCGGATGATCCTTCATTAAAGCAGAGACCTACATAAGTGCGGTTCACACTCGCAGAAGTTAGCCGGCATGACAGTCACGGTTTGCGTAACCTCTACCCTCAACCAGTGTGTTACGCCTCGCCGTGAGGCTCGTGAGTGGGAGTGTGGATGGAACTAACGTCGTCGGCCAGACAACGAACACAACCCACCAGGCCCATCGGCCTCCATCTTCTTCAAGCTCAGGTTTACGCCGGTGACATTCGTTGGTGTTCCAGAGGACCTTCACCGAACCAGATCCAAGTCTAGATATCTTAAATAACAAGAACACGAGGGCCCCAAAAAAATAGAAGCACAAAATGCGACGGATACAAAAGACAAACATTGTTTGAGATGGCCTCTCGGCGTGTGTTTACACAATATAACGAGGGTAGGATGACGCTCCCTGAAGAAATGAAATGATATGGCCAGAACTACAGGTCCATTGTGAAGGGAACAAGCCAGCCAGTCCATGGAAGCAGATGTACAAGATAGAGTAGTAGCATAGATCAGAGAACGGTGCTCTGAGGACACAAAAGAAGTAGGGGGACTACAGAATATTGACGGCGGAGTGTTACAGTAGATAACCACAGTTTCAAATCAAATTCACATTTAAGAAAATAAATGTTTGGGAGATTGTAGAGGATCTTGAAGCAACATCATTGGCATAAAATAGTCTTAGAAAGGTCCACGAGGCCATGATAAAATGCACTGGATTCAGGCCCAAAAAATAAATCCATATTTTTTTGTAAACAATAAGTCTAAAAGTAAGTAGCTCCTTATAGAGGTTCGCTCAAATTAGATGTTAGACAGTTTTTAACTGACTGTCAGAACTTGCCTTCATTGAGCTCCTTGAAACACAAGTCTTGTATTCCAAGTTGACTTTCCAAACCTTTCCAAAAGCTTGACTCTCAGCAGGATTGGAGTTCAGTGAATGTAATAAAAAATGTACAAATCTATTGAATTTTCCGAAACTCTTTGGGAACAGCACAGCACTGTCATTCACAGTCCTCCCCGGCCGTGGCTGCCTCCAGGGCCGCCAGCGCCTCCGCTACCATGGAGTCTGTGACGCTCTGGATGTCCTCCGCCCTCTCCTCCTCTTCCTCGCTCCTGGCCACGGAGATCCCACTCTCCAGCGTGGAGGCGTCCGCCGCCCTCCTTTCGTCCTTGGTGTCCGCTGAGGACAGACTCGTCGTGCTGGTGTTGACGTCCCCCGATAGGACGCTCCCCTCGTCGCCTGTGTCGCACGAGTACTCTGGCGTCCCCCCCACCCCCTCGTCCGCCTCGTCGCACCCTATAGAGGGGTCGGAGGCCATCCACTGGGCCTGGCCCACCGGGCCTCGATCGAAGGACGAGTGACTGACGTACTCCTGGATGTTGGGGTACACTGGGACCGGGCTCGGCTCTCTGACGTCCTGCGTCATCCATCGGGGCCCCAGGGCATCTGGCTGGATGATGTAAGGGCCTTCCTCCGCAGACCGAGGCTTACCCTGCCGAGCGAGCTCCCTCTCCAGGCCGGGTTGGGCGGCATGCAGCCTGTTGATGTGGTTGTTGCCTGCCTCCAGTTTGAGCGTGTCGTCGTTGTACTTGGCCGTGGCGTTGCTGTAGCCCAGGTTGTGGAAGCCCTGCTTCTGCTTGCTGTCATTGGCGCGGAGGTTGCCCCCCTCGGCGGGGAGGTGGTGGCGCTGGTACAGGGAGGCCCCCGTCGAGTCGCTCTTTGTGCCCTCCACCGGGACTGAGGGGTCGTAGATGCTGGGAGGGGGAGGGTGGGGGAGGAGACGAGAGAGAGCATTACTAACCGTGACAGAACACATGCCAACTCTTTCGCTGCCTCACCCAAGCAAACATACACAGACACAGACACACACACACACACACACACACACACACACACACACACACACACTTACACAGACACACACTTGATGCTCGAAGGCTCGATAGTGCTTGCAATGCTGTGGTCAGTGGTGGAGAACTCTCCCTAGCCTTTTTGGCTGTCCCTCAAATGTCTAATCCATCATATAGACTCCTCCATAAGCCGCTGCTCTGTTGGCCTCCTACCGCCGACACAGAGCGGGCATTGTAGAGCCCGCTCGGCAGGACAGCCCGCCTCAGCACAGCGAAGGACAATGGCATCATAGATTAACACATAACTTAAAGTCCTCTGTGTGTGTGTGTGTGTGTGTGTGTGTGTGTGTGTGTGTGTGTGTGTGTGTGTGTGTGTGTGTGTGTGTGTGTGTGTGTGTGTGTACACAGCACAACGATCCCACTCATATTTGTCTCCCTTGTTTTCCGTTGTGGTCAACGGGCCGTGTTTGACAGTATGCACTGTGGTGTTACATCAGTCTACTGGGATTACGTAAGGCTATGTAATGTTATGCTGTCAAATGAACCACGTTACGCCATGGAAGTGCTGGCATTCAGGTTAAGTACAAATAGATAGCGTCACTATTAATTGTTTCTGTAAAAAAATGCATACAGATCACATTGGTACATAGAAGCTACATAATGTCCATTTAGTAAAGATTCTCCTGCTTAGAATTAGTTTGTTATGTATCATAGTGATGACACATGTCTTGTATAGACTCCTTTACAGACATTCAAGGCCACTAGATCTTAACAATTTGCTTGTTGGTCTGTTTTGAATGTGCCAGACTCTATTGTAGCTAACCATAGCAAAGAGTCACATTATAATATCAAGAAAAACACATTCTCTTTACATATAGGGAGACATCAGTGGTTGGAGGTGATTAGAAAAATCTATCTTTTCAACCTTTCCCACATCAAGGCGTCCTATATCCCTGTAATGGATGGATCATAAAAAATAGAAGATCTTATTTTTGGTTTAGTGCTAGAGGTCTGTACATGTGCTGTACATGTGAGAGTAACAACTTGAAACTTTCAAAACCGGTCTTTTATTTCTGCAAACAGCGAGTTTGGTAAAGAAAACAAAGACTTTGAAGAACACACAACTGCCATTAAAAAAAAGATATCTGACCCATTGTGAAAACATATTATCTAGAAATCAATTAAATAAATTAATGTTGTGTATATTCAAAGTGTACAATTTGATGCATTTCACGTTTAACTAGGGATAGTTGGCATATAGCAGTAAATATATTGGAAGTATTTCCAAAAGGGTCAAGTATTTCTAAAATGGCTGGCCAGAAAGGGGGAGCCTGCCTGTATACTGTAACACTAAACGAACATACTGTACTTTCTGGAGAGAGTGGGTCCTTCAGGCTGCACGTGCATGGAGGCCTGCCTGTCTGAGAGGCGTTGCGTAACAGTCGAGAAGCTTTACTTCTACCCACCCCCCTTATCCACACACACACGCACACACACACACACACACACACACACATACTTACACATACACACACACACACGCACACACACATACTTACACATACATACATACACACACACACACACACGCACATGTACTTACACATGCATACACACACAGACAGTCACACGCACACATACTTACACATGCATACACACACACACACACACACATACTTACACATGCATACACGTACACACACACTTACACAAGCATACACACACACACACGCACACATACTTACACATGCATACACACACACACGCACACACACATACTCACACATGTATACACACACACACACACACACACACGCGCATGCATACTTTCACCCATATGCATACGAACAGGCTCTCTGGCTTTTTGGTGGCTGTATTCTGCTGTGTATTGTGTGCAAGGCACTCCCCCTACGTGCCCTATGGTAAAACATGTATGTCTCAGAAACTGTTGAGCCTGACATTTCACTGCTCAAACCGGCTCTGCAGCACAAGTTGCCCTGGCAGACCAAAGATTGTTAACTGTTGGTTGACTATCGGTCCATGTACCTTTCAGTTTGTCTAATTGTGATACCTTTGACAAGAAGAATTGTTGAGTGAACGACCCACACCCACCTCCTTCCCTCCCCTCCCTAAACTCTGTCGGTTTTAGAATGTCACACGTGTCACTTAGCACAGGAATGCAGGGCACTGATTTTCCTTCTCTCTTTCTCTCTCTCTCTCTCTCTCTCTCTCTCTCTCTCTCTCTCTCTCTTTGTCTCTGTCTGTCTGTCTGTCACTCTCTCTCTCTGTCTGTCTGTCTCTGTCTCTCTCTCTCTCTCTCTCAGTGGTTGCAGCAGCGGCAGCCCTGGTTCTCCAGGAAGCTGAAAGTGGGAAAGCCAAAAAGGAGGATTAGGAAAACCCTCCGTGATGATAATAATGATGATGATGATGACCCACTGGTAGGTAACAACACACCGCCATAGCTTTGAGTAATATAAGAGGAATTATTGTCTCATAAATTTGACTTTTCTCTTGATTTCTAAACAGATTTAACATTTAACTTAAAAAACTAAATATTTTTTGGAGTTCTTACCTTTGCTTGCCATGATTGAATTTGTTTCCTGTGGTAAAATCTTGGTAAAAACAGTTTATCCTCTTGTTTTGCAGTTGCCTCTGAGGGGGAAAGAGACTTTTTTTTTTCAAGACAAATTTCTCTTTCATTCTCAAGAAGATCAGCGTAAATAATGCACAAACCCAAAGATACAAGTGAAAAGCTTCTGGGAAACAAACAATACAAGGGGAACAAGCAACACAAACACAACAACAAACTAATGTTTACTGTCACTCATTCACTTACATGTAAAAAAAAAATACTACAACACAACCGTTTTTCGCACACAACCAACGTGCCTTTTTATTAAGGAAAAACCGTTTATTTTCCCATACATTTGTAAATACATTAACTGACTTAAATGTGATAAGCATGGTTACTGAAAACAACAGTAAGTGTTTGGTCAACATGTACTTTCTTTAAGACTCTTGACAGGTGAGCTGAAGCAAAATGATGCACTACTTAGAGAGCCTCAAACTGTGAGACCACGGTTAGGAGACGCCACGTTGTCACTTTTTTTTTATCGTCAAGGTCATGTCAGCGTTTGTTTTGGGGTTCGAGCTTCGTGTGAGACGGCAATATCCATATAAATCTGTTCGTTACTACTTTTACCGTGCTGCTCTTTTGAGGAATACAAGCCAAATGTGTAACTGTGAATTAAACTCTTACCTTTTACCTAACAACCCTCCACACTTTTTCACCCACTCAATCTGGAAAATCAGAAGTCGGATTCTCACATGAGGTTTTCGCGCTATTTCTCTAACACCTCAGCTAACGTTGAATTCACTGGCGTTTGTTTAACCAATATATATTACCGTGGTGATGGCCAAGCCTTAAGCCTACGGAGTACATTTTGAGGGTAATAAGTTTTAGCGTGTGTCCTATAACTTGTTTGTCAGGCCTGGGCAGAACACATGTTAATATTGGTGAAATATTTCATTAGCTTGATGAGTTTGATTGAGCTTGACTTTGTAGAGCAGGAGGAATCACTCAATTCTCAACGGCAATTTATGTATGCCGAAGTCAGTCGAAGCTATTCAAGTATTTGAAATAATTTTTCACTGACCCTTTTCCCCCCGGGGTCTAGTCACAGGACTTTTTCTCTCTCTCCATAACACTCGTTTAAATTTGCAACCACATTGAAATAATCATGAATGAAAGTTAGTTGTAACACTCTGGAGTGCCATACATATTACACATGTCTTATATGTACCAAATGTATGATGTGAATAAGGTTAATCCATGGAAAAGTAATGGATGCATGGAAGATTCCGCTTATTTATTGCCACGTCATTTTGCTGTTGACTTTTCACAAAGCCGTGCTGCTAGTTGTCCATAGCAGACACCATATATACACAGACTTTGAGAAAGAAAGCATTTAACGTCGAATTCGATTTAGTTTGAATTACAAGATGAGCGCCCTTATCAGAACGACTTTCTAATATTGTGCGTTGTAAGTGGTTACTTTGGACCAAGGTTAGATAATTCCAATAGTACAACGGTATAATACACAATAACTCTTGATTCACCAATATCCTTTCATATCGTGCTACAAGAAGGTTAAGTTACTGGTTATCCTGTTAAATAATTCTGCTAAGGTGTGATGGAGGGCATTTGGGAACTGATTTCGTTTTTCGTGTTTCTTTTCATGTTGTAATTTTTCTATGCAAGACTTTTTAAGTTTGTTGGTTTTTCTGTAATATACCCCTTCTTTGAGCTTTGTCTATCATGCCGCTAACCCTATTAGTGTACAGAATAAATAAAGCTTTGCTTACTAATACCTGTTTGATAAGTTATTACAAATACTTGCTACAAAATGTGCCGTTTTACAAAAACCAGGTAATCTGTTAACGCTCGAGCTTTGTTTTTAAAATGTTCCCATCTTCAGTAGACTAATGAGTTAGAGACGACATATAATGCTATTCTGAGCATTCATTGTCCTGCATTATACAGCATGTATTAATTAATGCACTGCCAGAAATACGCACGGAAGGATGAACTACTTGGCTAACGTTTAAGGAGGTGGTTATAGCGATTAAGATTGTTTCTGACAATACATCTACTCCACCCAATATGAAAAGGTGTAGGCGGAGTCACGCAAGACGTTAACTAAAAAAATAAAATAAAAAAAGAATTCGTCAATGTTTATTGGTCAGATATTTTTATTTTCACCAATGGAATTATGTTCATTTAAGCTCTGAAGAGTTTAGTTGAGACAACCACGACTGCTCATCAATATTAGTTTAAGTGTCGTCAGCCAATCACATTGTACCAACACGTCAAAGCTGCAATACAAGTACGTAGGGTTACATAACATCGGACCAGAGAAACAAAGAACAATAATTGACACAAATTACAACTACGTTTGATTTCACTTCAACTTAACATATGTCCGGGTAGCAATGCTACAAATGCGCATATCAATCAGATTCATTGATCATTGTCTTTTGCTGGCGTCTGAAAAGTCACATTATCACTAATTCTCTGTGAGCGGGCCCAACACGGCAACTGCTTCAATCTCCACCATTCCACCCTGTAATAACGCACAGATAAAGCGAGAGACCGAGGGAGACCAGCATGAATGAGGAAAGAGAGAGGAAAAAAAGAGGTAGTTAACCATCATGTCATTGTCATGAAAGAATATTATTCGGTTTCTGGAAGAAAAAAAAAGGTATTGCCGCGGATACTTACCCTGGGCAAAGCAGCAACCTGATAGGCTGCTCTGGCTGGGAAGTTGCTGCTAAAAACTGGAGGGGGGGAGGAGAAAAATATGAAGTCAACTCAACAATGTAAACATTACACATCCCGTTAGGAAAAGCTCAGGGATATATCTGGGGTTGGAATACAGTGTTGTGCTGACGTGTTTCTACTAGATTGCAGGAACGGCAATAATGCGTGTTCGGTTCATCCAACACAGCGACCGTAACCGCAGAAGCAGATCATGGATCTTTTCTGTTTGCGCTCTGTGTGTTTACACAACTACTGTGGATATCGAACCACACTTTGTAAATAATGCTAATACAGAAATGACACATTCTTACATCCAAAAATAAGCCACTTTTTAGTAGCTATTCTCTGATAAAAGCATTTAGTGTCTCTGTATTCTGACCACACATTCGCTAAACAGTACTTGCTACAGTATGTGCTTACCATAGCCTTGATTCATGACATATCATCAAACTATTCAGCAATTGTATGTCAGGGTGTGATCCTAGCCCATTAGCTCCAAGCGGACGGCTTGATGACTGGCTGCCTCCCAGCACCAAGGCTAAGTCTCCCAGCTCCAGAAGCTCAGGTTTCACCCTGCCTCCCTCACTCACTCATCACCTAACCCAGGAGGTTCTCTCAGAGAAAGCTGAGGGAATCTACGGCACAGGGTCTCGCGAATGTTGCATCGTGACAATAACATGTTGAATCCTTTTCTAAAAGTGTGATTATTCTTTCTCCCTCTGTATCTAATTGCATGTTTGCACAATTGTGATTTTTATTACTTTATAAACGTAACGATAGAAAAGTGTCTGGGCAGACAATCTACAGTACTAAGGAGAAAAAACAATAAATCGAAGCAATAGTGACAGTCCATCAACAAATGAAAATAGTTATTATATGCAGTATTTCTTTTAAAACACAAACTACAAACATATCCTTCACGAATCTAGTTTTGGTTACATACACAGCTCAGAAGTGCCACATATACAGGACATCACATCCGCCTCAGTTGTAGCTTGGTCTTGTCGTTTCTTTAGTCCCTTTGGGAAGGGCGACACCATGTGGCAGATGTTTGAATTGCAAGATCCCTTGCTAAAACATTCACTGAATCCATGGAGAAGTGAGTAATTGACACATACACTTGCAAACATTCAAGACGAAACCCAATAGCGAGAATTTTAACTCACACTGCTTGTAAATGTCATTCACTTGGGTGAAGTCATTCATATCAGCAAGAAGCACTGTGGTTTTCACAACTGTGGGATACATACAAAATGACATCTATATTACTATGACACCTCAATTTAGATTAGCTAGAGTTTTGCACAGGATTATAATAAATTTCGTTACCATTGTTGTAGCTGCAGCCAGCTGCTTTTAGGATTTCACCCATATTGACAAGGGCCTGCAAGGAAATTAAAGTAACAGGACAAACAATCGCAATAAAGTTTATTCATTATTCTGTTGCAATGAGTAGTTCGATGAACATTCTCCTACTGTTTAGGGAAAAAAGTAACTACATATTTTCAGATGTCTGATCCAGCACAGATTTAAGTCTACGAGCGTCTTGTCAAGACGTAATAAATGTTAGTTGAGCAAGTCTGGAGCAAATTGGTTGCCGTGGTGTCACTCAAACTGAGTGTTGTGTTTGACAGTTTTCGGTCCATTCATTGTTCAATCTGTGGTATTAGTGGGTGATCTGATTGTGTAAAGTGCTTTGAGTGTCTTGAAAGGCGCTAAAAACTAAATAACATAAATTATAATTATTATTATAATTGTTATTATTTTCGTTATTAAGGTATCCAAGTAGTCTTAGTAAATAGCCACCACAGACCTCTTTTGCAACTTAAGGGATGATACATAATACACATGTCTTTTTCAAATCAAGATGATCATAAGCGTTTTATTGGCCGAGAGTGATATCAGTGGTTTTGTATGAATCACCTGTTTGGTTTGGGCCTGCACCCCTCCTTCCACCAGTGTCCCTGAGACAGGGTCCATCCCCAGCTGTCCCGAGACATACATGGTGCGATCGACAACCACAGCTTGACTGGATGAGAGATTACATACAGCCATTAACATTGCCCTGAGCCACTACCACCTAACTCCACACCCCCAACACCCCACAGAGATTGAGACAAACAGAAAGAACATGCATGTTTAGTCATGACTAAACTAAACATCGGCATGGCAGACATGGAAAGGAGTTCAGCCAATGGCAATCTTTGAATATTCTGTTGATGGTCAGTTGTTAAAGTTGATCATTTACAAGTCACCACAACTCACCGCCTTTAATCTAATTTTATTTACCAATGTACAATCTCAATGCTTTATTGACTGTGGTTCAATAGAGCACTTAAAAAACATAAAGGAATTAAATTCGCCTATTAGGCATTGACATCCCAACCAATAACAGGGCCTATCTTTAGCAGAGAGAGTAAGGCGGCTTTATACAATTCAAAGGGCAAGGCTCATACATGTACTTTAACCCAAGCTCCACCTCCCATCACGTGGGCCTTCTATTGGTTAAACAGGTAACACCCCAATTTGACAGAGTAGTAAAAAATTTAAAAAATACACTACAACTTTCTAAATAGTAATAATGCGGCATTATGTGAGGTACGGTTAAAGAAAAAAAAGAAAAAACTTGACAAAACCAAACTAGGGCTGGCACTCGTTCGAAGTCATGCTTGTGTATGTCGAAATGTTTCTAAGTGGACAATTTCTCACCTGTATGGACCAATAGCGGCAGGGGCTTTCGTTGTATGAACTATCTTTCTGATGATGGAAGACATGATTTAATTTTTTTAAATAAATTGTATACCGCAAATCAACGTCAAATTATATAGGGCAACAACTAGCGGACCAAGACTTCCCCACTATAGAAAGCACGTGTTTGTATGAAAGTGACAAAGTCAGCTGATTAGTTGCGAGTTTTTCATTTTACCGTAAATTATCCCAAAATGTAGCCCAGTGAAATCAATTTTTAGTTTCGTAATTGCTACGCAATTTGGCAATTTTAGTAAGCAACAAAAACAAGCTATAAACGGTTGGTATTTAAATAAATCGTTGTTTTAATGAATAAAAACCCCACCCACAGAAAGCCTTAACAAAACCATCGTAAAGTCTAAAACATTTCCCATAAACCATCTAACCGGAAGCGGATACAACTTAGTCGAACCAAGATGCAGATGCTCACACGTGAACGACATATTTTGAAGTTTCTCCCCTGGGCATGTGTGCTATAGCCGTAAGAATCTTAAAGTAGGAAGAGAGGCGTTTTATACCATATACCATATTTACGAATTGAATTGTAAGACAGCAACTTGTTTGTGATTAATGGCGTAGTTAGACGACTTTTTCTTTTAAGAGCTTTTTGCTAATAGTACGACTATACTAACACGCCACCATGCTATATTGTAGAACGTTAATACATGTAGAGATATTAAAATGACCAACAAACAGCGACAATCCTTTCAGCGGCTTCGATCTATTTTAGCATTACTATAAACAGTTGTTTTTCTATCAGATAATGTCTGGTGCCAAGAATAGGATGCGGGAGAAGAAGATGAGGAATCAGCCCAGCAGCGTGTATTCGTCCTCTCCTGGACTGGGTGGTTCGGGAAACAAGAACGGGGGAAGCGGAAACCCTCACTATGGTTAGCACTTTGTTTTCATTCACAATTTTCTTCCACTTACTTTTGACGTTTAAACATGTCGTTGGTGCAGTGCTTGTTATGGTTCTGTGCATCTTGACCATTAGAGTCAATCATACATTTCTGTTGTCACACCTTGACATCATAGGCAACAAAAGGAACCTTAAGATGTACTGTATTTACACACTTACATTTATACACTGCTCAAAAAAATTCACGTCAATAATATCTAGATATAAATACCGAAGTGGACTGGGTATTGTGTTAGTAGCGAAAGGATGCCGCATTGTTTGATGGAAGTAAACATTCTCAACCTACAGAGGGCTAATTTCAAAGACACACCAAAAACCTACGTGGAAAAAATATGCGCAAGGCTATTTTACTGACATTCGATTGCATCAACTCAGAATGGTACACACTACCGTGTATTGCCCCCACCTGCTTGTATGCAATCCCTTACAACGTCAAGGCATGCTCCTAATGAGACAACGAATGTTGTCCTGGGGCGTCCCCTCCTAGATCTGGACCAGCACATCACTGAGCTCCTGAGCAGTCTGAGGTGCAACCTGGTGGCATCAAATGGGCTGGAGTATAATGTCTGGGCATAATGTCTTGAGAGATGCTCAATTGGATTTATGTCAGGCGAGTGGCGGCCCGTTCAACAGTATCAATTCCTTCATCTTCGTTGCCACATGAGGCGGGGCATTGTCGTGCACCAGGAGGAACCCAGGAGCCACTGTACTAGTGTAGGGTTGGACGAGGGGTCCAAGGATTTCATCCCGATACATCATGGCGTTCAGGGTGCCGTCGTGGAGCCTGTGGAGGTCGGTCTGTCCCTCAACGGAAATGCCCCCCTAGACCGCCATTGATCCGCCACCAAACCGGTCGTGCTGAACAGCACGGCGTTCTCCGGGGGTTCTCCCGGGGTTCTCCCGGGGGTTCTCCGGATCCCTTCGGCCGTCTGTCACAGGTTCTCAGGGCGAAGCTGCTCTCTTGGTGGACCTGCCAATTCTGGTGTTCTGTGGCAAATGCCGGTCGGTCTCCACGGTAACGGGCAGTGAGCCCAGGGCCCACTAGAGGACACCAGGGCCCTCAGGCCACCCTCGCGAGGTCTGTTTCTAATTGGCTGGTCTGAAACATTCACACCAGTGGCCTGCTTGGAAGTCATTCTGTAAGGCTCTGGCAGTGCTTATCCTGTTCCTTCTTGCACAAAGGAGCAGATAAAAGTCCTAGTGATGGGTCAAGGACCTTCTACGGCCCTGTCCAACTCTCCTGGAGTAACTTCTTGTCTCCTGAAATCCCCTCCGTGCCCTTGAGACCCTGCTGGTAGACACAACCAATCTTCTGGCAATGACACATATTGCTGTGCCATCCTGAAGGAGTTGGACTGTTTTTGCCTCTACCTGGAAAACCATCCCTGTTTTCTTAACTGACCAGGTCAATATCCCAGAAGCTCAATTGACTTGATGCAATACGCTGATAAAAAAAAAAAAAAGAAGAAGGTGTTCTTTTAATGTTCTTGAGCAGTGTGGTTTGTGGTGCAAATGTCAGTTTTAATCATAGGACTCATAGCGTGCCAAGTATTAATGCAGTTGTACTATTCAGCATCTTTGAGTGTTTTGAAAAGCGTTTTATAAATATAATGTATTATTATTATTATTATCCCAACAGGGCAAAGTGGTAAACAGGAGAACAGAGCTTGGGTCCGCGGCCATCAGAAAGGAGGTCATGGCTATGCTCAGGAGATGCCTCCGATCATAACAGGCAATGACACATCATCATCTTCAAACACTCTTCATGATTGTCTACATAGTGCTTTCAAACTTTTTCCTCTGAAGGTCCAAAAAGGGGAAACTTATACCGCCACTAAAGTGCACTGTTAATCTATTCCCACGGATGTTTTTAATCTCCATCACATAAGACTTTTCACCACATGCAAACACTTTATTAATTACTATAAAAACAAACCCAAAACTAACCCCCAAAAAATCTTCCAAATGTCTTTGCGAGTAAAACCATGCTGCGTTGTGACGTCAGTGTCTTTGGGTTCTTTACAGCCTCCGATTTTGCCAAGGCCAGAGCAGCGGAGGTCAGGGCGATGCTGAAGGCCGTTACCAGGACGACGGGCAGTTGCCACGCGTTTGGTGCGCTGCCAAAACACATGAGGAGACGAGCCATGAGCCACAACACCAAGAGGCTGCCTTGTCGACTCAGAGAGTCGGCAAACAGAATGGTGGGGATTTGTTTTCATTTGACGCACACCAACGAGTGCATGTCTCTCTCTGTCTCTTTCTCGGTCTCTGTACCTGCAACACCTCCGCTCTCTCTCACTCCCGCTCTCTCTCACTCCCGCTCTCTCTCATTCTACCTCGCTCTCTGTGTCTCTCGCTCCGTGTCTTTCTCTAGCTCTCCGTGTCTCTCTCTA